>JAQFYG010004351.1:0-11137 GCA_034694325.1 Entomobrya corticalis | reverse complement strand
CTACTACTACCGTCGGCGTCGTTTGCCAGTGCCCGGCCCGGGTTCTTATTTTTGACTTTTTGGCACTGCTCTTTGCTACCAACCATTTCATCTACTTTGTTCTTGCGCTACCTCATCGTCCGCTACCACCACCATGGGTCCTCTGTATTATCTTCTTTTTCTCGTCAAACCTCACGAGAGGGGAGTATAGTGCATCATCAACTATCCAACATGAACATGTTGTACTAACTAATAACTTTCCTGTCTCCATATACTTGCTTCCATATTATCTCTCATTGTACGAAAGTAAAAGAAAACAGACTATACTATACAGACTCTGTTGCATATTTCTTCTTGTTCTTTATAAAAAGCACAAGATTTCCTCAGAGACTTTTTATGTGTAAAAGTCACGTCTCAGGGTCTCCTCTCTTAGAGATTCGCCATCAATTCCGTAGCCTCTGACACGGATCACCAATTTCCTTTCCTTTTTGCCCTTTAAATGTATACCTTCATAGAAATCAACCAAGTTTTTGCTAGATAATATGCATCTTGTCTGGTCTCCTTCGTTTCTAGTTGGAAGATGTACTCTACCTTAAAAGTGTAATATGCATGTCTACAGTTTTTCAGGAAAAAGATTCCGGGGAATCAGCAACACCAGAAAAAGAATAAGGAACATAAATGTTTGGCTGATGTTGTACTACTAGCATCTCATATCCTACTATGTAGCTAGAAAATATTTAGAAAAGAATGTGTTGTGTGTGGGAGAGAAAAGGTGGATGGATATGATATTCCAGCAAAAGCATCACATCTTCTCCTTTCGCTCAAGCTTACTTACTTTCTCACTCACCCAGCTTATTTCGCATTGTTCACACGTACTAAAACATGAGATATGAGGCTCGTCTCAAGATAATTCGAATCACGAAAAATGACACTTTCCCCGTTATACTCCTCGTAGATCTTATTACTCCAGAGGAGATGGAGAAGAGGAAGAAGACAAAGAACAAGTAGAGGGAAACTGAGTGAGTGAGAAGTACGTGGAAGTGTGCTGAGAAGAAAAAGGGATCTTTTTTTCCTGTGTGGATGTAAATATTTTGGGTATACGGGTATATTGCATGACTATGTGTTTCGTTATACTTTCTTATTACGGTTAGGTGGTATCCATGCTCCATGCTTGCATTTACTGTGAAAACAGACCACATGAAAAATGCAATCTAACCTATCGTCTTCAGCTGTGAGCTTATGAAATGAGCTCGCTATTTCCATTCTTTATTTTTCTTACTTTATTTTCGTCATATATATAAGCCGAGTATTTGTGGCATACGAAGGAAAATACGACAAAAAATTGTGGCACAATATCCCTGGCTCCCGTGAAAGCTTGTTGTGTCCATCTAGTAATATTTCTTTATTCGAGATAAATAATGCCTTAATATGATGAAAGAGAATAAATCTCATTGGTTTTCGATTTTATATCTAATGATTGTCATCATTCTATCCTATACATTTTTATCCATCAAGGAAAATATGGTTAAAAAGCTTTAAGAAAAACAAGCCATATCGATTCTTACCATCGGGATTATTGGTAGCTGAATTGGACGAGTTATCCTCTGACCCAGCAGGTGAAGGAACATTAGCACCAGGACCATGTGCCAAACCGAGCCCTACAAAGATTTGAATGAAACATATAAAAAATGTCTAAACACGGTGAAAGATTTGAATGCTTTGTACCTCGTAAGAATTTATTGAACTTACCTAACTGTTCTGCTAGTTCGGCATGATCTTGTTGATGAATATAATCAAATACACTACTCCCAGTCATTTCCACCTGGAAAAAATAACCATGTAACATTGCAATAATATTATGTAAATATTAAAAAATTCAACATGAAATCATGATTGAATGATTTTACAAATTGACAAGGATAAACACATCATTCGTAATAACAAGACACGTCACCACACATCATGTCGTTCTTCAACAAAACATGCCAATTTTCTGTACACTGATCACGAATCTTGTAAAAAAACATGCCGTTGTCTTTCTTCGTGATATGATGATCAAAGAGAGATGATGGGAATGACGAGTTGACTAGATTGTTAATTAACTCGTGTGTAGGTATGCATGAGTGTATGTCAGCACACATAAGAGCAATCTAATCGTGTAGTGTATCTCAATTGCTTTCTCCGCAATATTATTATAACAAAATCACACTATTTGATAAGGAACATAGTATCTCATTATTCCCCGTCATCAAGCTTGTAGAAGGGAAGCATGGCATGTTTAGGAATTCCATCAACAACATGATGATGATGACATGAGCGTTGCTGTGCACTTCAACTCACCTGTGATAAACCTAGATAGATTGAGACCGTCTCTGAAATGTAAAGGAAACGACCATCTGCTGCCAATGCGAATGCGAATCCATCCAACGACTGCGAATAGAAAAAAGATTATTATGTAACAACATCACCCGAATAATAAAAATAATAACAATGTTGTTATACATCATAATTATGACTTTGTAGACATGGCTGACACGAGTAAATGGGGAAATAATATGGTTCATCAGCAGCAGCAGAACAGCAGTTGTAATAGTACAGGATAACGAATTATTATGAAAAAACTGCCAATTAACTACCTATATGAGTATTATCCGAAATCCACTTCATTTTTTCATCACATTATCATCTTGATCATCATAACACATAGTCATTTTTCATATATCTACTTATTAAAAACGGTTTGAAAGTTAAATTGCATCCTTCACCTCTGAATATCATTTTAATTGTAATTGTAATAATTATCGTAATGCATACTACAAACCTTCAGCCAACTATCAAGAACGATAATGATGACATGAAGTGATGAGGCTCCAACAAAAATCCTGTTTCTACTTGTATACAAAATGTTAAAATTGTTCATTTTAAGCGATACTACAGTTGGTGTATTGGGTTACATACATTTCAAACAAAGCTATAGCTCACTTGCGAAAACTAATTTACATTGCTTACGGCATCTGAGATGAGGATACGAAGAGAAAAATGTTATTATAGCTATTCGACGTTTGTTTTGATACAAACGAGCATACTTTGTGTAAGTGTGTATGAATGATTAAAATATTTTATATCTATCACAATTTTTTTCCTCAAAAAAGTTAATGGAAGTCATAAATCAAACGTAATCTAAGGAGAAACCCCAAAAGAAAATTTGTTGGATTTTTCACCGTATATTTTTCTTCCTTGAAGCAAAATATTTCTGCTTATTTTGAAGTCTAATATTTATGATTACAATATTATATTATTACGGATTCCATTTCCACCAACTGTCAGAAGAAATAATAATAATAATATAAACGTATTATTTTGTTGTACGTAATACCGGGTGAATTCGGAAGCCATTCGTCTTGTTAAAATGAGTTGATATCTTCTGTCGTATGACTGATTATGTCAAACAGAGGAAAAAGGCAAAACGCAAAGGAAAATGGGTGGTATAGGGCATTCTGCAACTGTGAAGGTAAATATTTATGAGAAAACAAGCTTGCTGATTACTAGCTGCAATGTAGTGTAAACTCGGAACTATGAACGTACACATTGCTGCAAAAAATATGGCAACAAAAATTCTTATTCCGTTTCGTTTCAGAGCTTCAAGCTTTATGCTCTCTATCCACTCCAAAATGTCTAATTCATTTAATGATGGCTTTCAGCAGTTGACTTCAATTAGAACAATCATCATCAAACGCTAGAATAAAGCCTTTTGTTGGACATAAAATGTTTTAATATTTTGTATTTAATATGCTGGTTGGCATAAAAGATACAGTAAAAGATACATAGTTAAGCGTGTAATAAGGGAAAAGAAGAATTTACTGATGTTTTGATGTGATACGACGTGTGATGAAAAAGTCAAAATGAAAACTACTTCTACAGATATGAACAGAAATGCTCACCACGTAAGTAGTTAGTACACTTGTACAAGTATGTATTTAGATCAACTACGAATAAACATGTGTAAACGCAAAGTCAAGAAGTAGGTATGTGAAAAGAAGTAAAAGGGATAATTTATTGCTCTGGTGTTAAAAAGATAGTCATCTTTAATTCATTCTTCTGGCCCTCTTTTGCCCGGTATATTATAAACACTACACTTCAGTTACTGCTGCTGCTCTGCTCTGCTAGATTTAACATAATCATTAGCATAAACATGAATCCGTAACAAGAGTAAGTTGCCTGCCACATCGTGTGGAGTGAGGTGAGTGTGGAGGAACAACCGCTTACCTGGAGGATATGAGTTCCTTGATGTTGCTCGAAGAGATCCAAGGTAACATTACCGGAGGGGCGAGGTCTGCCATTTCCTGTAATCATAAAAATATATCACAAATCATTTAGAAGAATGTATGAATAGTAGCCATAACGAAGTAGTAGAATCAGAATTGTATCTGGGTTTGACTTCATTCATTTCATTTCCGAAAAATAATTGCACTTTTTCAGTGCTGCAGCTACATGTGCACTATTTATGAGCAGATTTTACAAACTTTTATGGGAATCAAATGAGCTGCAGCAGTAAATTATAGGAATGCAATTTTATAAAGTATTATAATAATTAGGCACTTAAACAACTGCACATCATACTTATATTGTTTCTAATATGGGTAGGAATTCATAAGTGTAATTTACATTCTATGCGAGATTCATTTTATTACTTGGTTTGTTGGTGGTTCTAATTTTATGGGTCTTTAATAGGCAATAAACACACCCTGTATGGCTAAACTAAATTTATTTGATGATAGGTGCTGCTGTGGGATAGGTAGTTACTTAAACTTTTGATGGCTATAATATAAGTTTACCTTGATGCGCAAAATTACTTGATTTAATTACAACTATGTATATAGGCTCGTCAGCTTGGGGGATCGTGCAACATTTTCTTGGTACAATTTATTTATACTTCAGTTTTGAGTAAAGACACAATTTTGGCAAATTATGTGACGACTGACAGTATAAGTTATTGATATACTAAAACATTGAAGAAATGAGCTGTAAAGAACTTTGAGACTTTGGATTGGAGGCGACAAGGTGTGTAAAAATTATAAATATAAGTGGCGAGCAACCCGTAAAAGCATAAAACGAAGCGTATTACACGGCAATGATATGATATAATGTTACAAGGTATTTTGTTTCATAAGGGGTGAGAGAGGGTGTACACCCAAATGAAAAGAAGTCTGTAATTATCATAATCACCACTATTGTTCACGGAAAGCACACAAAATTTTATTTTTCTCTGTTAACAGATGTAACTACATAAAAACAAGAAAACCTTTGCATTCCCTTGTTTTGCTATATTCTTATCTGATGGACACATAGCTTGTTAAATGTACATGGTTGTATAAAACATGATTTTAACTGTTGGTTTCATTTCTTATTTAATAATATAAGTAATATGACAAATCCAGTTGTGAATAAATCAAAATTCGCACGTATTTTGTCATACAATCCGTTTCTGTGAATTTAAGAAACACTTAAAAAATAAAGTGCACAGGCAAACATGGTAAGTAAAATGTAAAATATTTTACCACAACTTTGGTAAATCTAAATGAAGGGAATAAAATACAGAGAAAAGCTAAACATACGCCCTTTCCGCTTCTTAAAATTACAAAAGTGCCAAAACATGGAGTTTATATAAATCAAGAGCATTCCAAAGTACTAAATTTTGGTAAATTTTGTCCTATTGTTTAGTTTCCATCATTCATATAGTGAGTAAATTGTATTTACTCTCCATTCTTTTGTTCACTTTACTTTCTTTGAAAACATTTTCCATTTTCTGAACAATTTCAAGACATTTAAGTGATGCTGATCAGATCATCATCAGCTTTCCAAAATACGCCAAGTTGTTGTTGCTTCTTTTTCTTTCGTTGCTACTGCGGTCTTTTTCCTCTATTTTCTCCTTCTGTTTTCAACTTAATCCTGTCAAACTTTTTCCCCCTATCAATTGATCTGTCTGTCTAAAAAAGAAACCTGTAAGTTTCTCAAAGGGAAAGTTAAAATTAACTGAATAAGCAGAAAAAATTCCCTGAGAAAACAAATTTTCACCTTTGAAGCTGCAGTGGTGGCATTACACACACAAAATAAAAATGTATATTTTTATTCCCCTTTCTTAACTTGACTTCAACACAGCAGGGGTAGCAAAAGTAGCACCATCATCAAATCAAGTAAGTACACATTTAAAATAGAATCCTATACACTCAAAAGTACATGACGTATTGCTGTCAGCATAATAAATTATGACAAGAGCACTGACAACTTGAAGCACACATTTTCATGAAAATGCTTTAAAAATCATACTCGCCTGTCATTTTTTTATTCTTTCAAAAAATACAGCCAAAATTCAGCTTGTGGTAGTGGTAATGGTGACATAGAAGAATAAATAAATAAATGCCACAAAATACCTCCTAATCAAAGCAAACCAAACATAAAGAGAAGAAAAAGAGAACCGAAACCATACATAATAAAGTGAGTGCAGACTTTAGTGGCATGGCGTAGTCCACATTTTTTATAAATTTTCTTTTTACTTTTAGGGAAAGGCAACCCCTCAATTTTTCCGCACTGAGCATTTATTGAACAAGTGTGAATTATTTCCACAGATTGGTTTGAATGAAGCTTGGATTTTTTTGGTGGAGCAGTACAAAAAGAAAGAATAAAGAAGCGAAAAAATGAGGAATTCTGACTGAACTCGAAATAAATGTCATTCATCATACTACACAAGTATATCCGTCCAATATAATAATAACTTCTATAATATCTCCCTTTCTTTTTTGCTCTAAGCAGAACATACACTCATTCACCCACCACCACAACCCTTTTCTTCACTCAGAAATTCCAGTGTTTTTTTTGCTTGTAGCAATGTAAGTCAGATCATATAGTAAAAGCGGTTGAGGGTAATATAAATAAATTGCGTGTATGTGTCCCACTAACTCCCAACTCTTTACCCTTTTTCATTCCCATCTTTTTCAGAGAAGCTTGCCAATATGATGCCATTACTTATGTATATTTCATCGTATGGTCGATCATATTAGTTTATTTATCCTTCGATCGACAATATTCCTCATCCGTAATAATCATGCCCCGGCAATTCAACTTATTGTGTCACAACAAAACTCAGGGAGAAATGGAGCACTTGTGTGCCATCAATATGTGATTCATAATATTTTCTTACGTTTTCAAACAAAAAGAAAAGAAAAACCAGATACCACACTAATATTACACACAGCATCCCCTAGATTTAGTTTAACTTACCATACTTAATTCCCATAACTAACCCAAAAAATCCAAAAAAAGATCCCATTTGTTCTACCCTTTTCAGCTTTTTTATTATAAAAATATCCCATGCTGTATTTATTTTACCAATAGCGGTAATAATAATGACCCATACATTACACATACGTAACATATCTGAGGAAAATATAATAGTGATTGTCTGTGAATAAAAGAGGAAGATGTTCCAAGGAAGGAAACTATACCAGCTAAAAATGAATCAAATCAAAACTAACGTTTATCCGGTGTGCTTAAAGCAGGGTGAAATGTTCCATCAGAGAAGAAACCAACTAAACAACAACAGTGCAGTTGTTATTAAACGGGGAACGATGGTATAAGCTCAGCTCTACTCTGTGGTGGTGTTAGTGTGAACGCAGCATTGGGGTATTTTGAGTCACTTTGAATATTGGATGAATCTATGCGTTATCTTTCCTTGGCCTTGAGCAAATGCGAGGAATAGAATGAGAATGCATTTAATAATGTTTTTCTGATCTAATCAAGATAGTTTTATGCTCTACATGGATAAATACGTGCTTGTATGGGATTTGCTGGAAATATTACTATATATTCATACAGTAAGCTATAGGTATATATAAAGTCAATGAATTATGCAGAGTATATTTTAATGCTCTACTAAAGTACTTGGATAAATGAATAATAGGTAAGTCAGAAAGTAATTTACTTTTTACCCCTTTTACCAATATTATTCGCCAATCTGATTCCAAAACTAGTGTATAACTAATATATTGTTATATGTATATCAGACCAACAAGAAAGTAAATCATGTGTGCTTACCTTTCTTATTACTAGAAGGATTATTATTATCACGCCACGGAGGTTCTCCATGTGATGAGAAATCCCTAAGCTTCAAATATGAAATGGTGAGTCGGATGATTGATGCTTTGTCAAGCTGTGAGGTAATGGCAGGTGGCAGCGGTAACAGTTTGGCGAGCTCGTAAAACTCATAGTTCTCTTTGCCCCTTCGTGAACGGGCAGCATCTCGGGACTTTTCCTTCCTCAGCTCAAGAATACTGTAAAATAGAGAAAAGAAAAAAGTATAAGTTACATTTCATCATTATCATGAAACCGTTAAGTAAACAACCCGAAAAGGACATTTTGGGGTAAAATGATACATATACTGGATAGCAAGCAAAAGCTGAGAAGCAATGTCGATAGGGATGATGTCAATTGGGTAACATGTTACATATATAAGGATCACCATTAACATTATCATCGTCATCAAAAATTATTATAAGCTGTAATAAAATTGTTCGATAGCCAAAAGAAATAGTAAAGCTTTATGCACAGGCTAGTGTGCAGTCAGTGAAACGAAGCAGAAGGCATAATAGCAGACTTTAACGTGACGATCTACTTTATAGCCATACGTAATATCATATGACCAGCATTTCTCTTCACTCCTCACTCATTTCACTTAAAGTTAGCTTCAACGTGCACATGTACCACAGCGGTGTGACGACGATGCTTGATGGTTTTACTTGTGTGTAGTGTGTGACCATTTGATGTGATCAACACTATGTCTTGATGATAGAAAATCGAGTGAAAGCGTATATTATAAAGATGCGATAAAAAGTGAATGGACCATTTTCCTCTTTTGATAATATTCGCTCTGCTGGACCTTTTTCTCCTTAAAATGCTTCAATATTTCGATCTCTCTGTCTACTACATACACAACTTCTCATGTCTATAGTTATTAGTGTCTCGTAAATCAGAGTATAAAAGGATACATTGTCTCTCAATAATAATCAATGAGACCATATCATACTTCAGAATAATAGCAGCAATACTTCCTCCAAAAAGCTGGAAAGTGACGACACTTTCTGTCCAAAAAAATCGACTGAAATTGAACTCTGCTCCTGGTAGTATTATTTTATTCTTTACGTTTACATTAGTCCGTAGCTCACATTCATTCTCTTTTTTATTTCTATCTCCGGTGGTGTGAGTTGTGAGTGTTGTGTGTGTCCACCGAAGTGTGTTAAGCGTTAACTGTTAAGTGAAAGGCAACAAGTCCCACGGGACAAGTTTTCTTTTACACACATAAAAACGTTAAAACAGTCATAAGGAGAAAGCGGGCAAAATAGAGAAGGAGAGTAGGTAAGTTCTCTAAAAATTGTATTTAAAGCATTGAAAATTGCAATTGTCTGGATGGACAATACAAAACAATTTTGCTACTTATACTCCCTTTTTGTCTGTATTTTTTTCTTCCTTTCTTCAAAAGGGACCAATCTCTCTGAGGAACGATAAAAGTGAAAAAGTATACGTATAAATATGGGATTGGATGTAATAATGATTAGGAAAGACTTTGTCGCAAGAAGTATAAAGAACGATTTTGGGTGTGAAAATGAAATTTTCTACCATAAAATATCATCATGATTGTACTTTGTGTTTGTCTTTGCATCAGCTTATACCTTTACAAAAAAGGGAGATCTTGTTTCGTTTTCCTTTATCCCCTTTTATATTTTATAAATATATAAGCTCTTTTATGTGAAATTGCATAATATCTTGTTTCGTGTCCTTCTCGGAAAAGCCATATGTCCTTTGAGTGACCATTAGAAATGTCCAAAGGAATTTTTATTACAGAGTGTTGCCAGCGGAGGACGAAAAGTGAAATAAAAAGAGAGGGGCACATTCATTTTGTGTTTCAATTTTTGCTATGGTCTGCTCAGCGTTCTCCGTGCTGAAAATACTTTGTAGACAATCTTTGATGATGACAATTTTAAATCGCTTTTTTAAACATCTCATTGGCTTTCTTGAATTTATAGATGAACGACGACGGTCGACTCAAACCTGATCAAGATAGCTTCTCGTCTTTACTACAGGCGAAGAACATAAATGTTTATACTATACATTGTATATGCATAAATCTCATTATTGATTCCGCTGAATCACGTTACTCAAATATTCTCAAAGGCTTATTTCGATGAAAACCATGATCACTCTACTGTACGAAGTAAACACACACCAACATTCATCCCTGTATATATACCGCTACTGCTGCTGCTCACTTTTTCTCTTGCTCAGAAACATCATTAGTCTTTTAAAGTGGACAGTCAAAAAGAGATCAAAAGAAAATTACACTTTTCTAGCGAATCTGTCTAACCCGCCTGTTCGTCTAATCTAAAAGTGTACACGTACTCCGCCAACTCCAACAATTCGTTCATCGTAAATGCTTATATGCTTAAGCCAAGCTCTTATTCTCTAACCTTTTTACATGTGTCCATCTCCAGCATGAAGTGGTATAAGTAAGGAAGATAGAATTGGGAAAATTTCTGCCGCATCACGAAATAATTTTAAAGCTTTCCGTTGTCCACCTCTCTACTACTAAGTTTATATTTTAAAAGAAAAAGTGCAAATGAGGATAAAAAGCTTGGAGAGCACCAAAAGGAAAAGTTTTTTATAGCTTAGCCGTTGTCGTCATCTTGCTGTGTCGGGTCCCTAATGTAATGGAATTCATTATTAGTCCATATCCATCCGAGATCAGACGAGATTATCTCCATCCAATGAACCAACAGTTGCTTCTTCAGTAAAGTAATATTGAAAGAAATTTCTAGGAAAGAGGACACGGATAAAACGAGGATAAAACACACATGGGAAACGATCTTGTAGCTTTCGAAAATGTGAAACAAGTTTAAATGAAACAGCACACAGTTTGTACTCTCCCTTTTTTACTGGACTTGAGTTAAATTTTCGTCTTCCAAATTTACAGATACGACGATGATGATTAGAAACCAACAAAGGCATATATAATGTATTAGCTTTTGATCAAATAAGTGGAGAAGTAGTACTCTATCTGAACCGCATTATCACCATCAAAACTTTTCGGTTTTATTTTCGTCCTCTTTTT
>JAQFYG010004350.1:0-11138 GCA_034694325.1 Entomobrya corticalis | reverse complement strand
ACAGACAGACGGACAGACAGACATTTTCGCTCCCACCATGTATTATTATAAAGTACCAGTACCTGGCACTTAATAAGGATTTGTTTTAACCTTGATGTGGAAGTACATATTGTACGAGAGTGACAAAAACCATGTACGATGCATGATGTAATGGCGTACGTAGTACATATCTTAAATTTAAATACATTCATTCCTTAACATTTCAAACTTAATGACAAATGAAAAATCAAGGAAGAACACTTGTACATGGAAAATCATCCTTCATCCATGAAATATTTTTCTTAGCTAGCTTAACTAGCTAAATTTTTGAAATAGATTGAAGAAGACACGTAAATCGTAAATCACATCCTTGTCACTACTGTTCTAAACTAACAAATACTTATTAGTATTCTCCTTATTGCCAGTCAGTAAGAAAATTAGTCTCCCTCAATAAAAATTTCAATTAGTATGTGGTACATAAGTTACAATTAAAATTGTCAACATTAACACCCCACGCAATATGCTTTAAATCTTTCAATTTAAATAATTTGAGAGGCTAAGGAATTCAGTTAAAGCTTGCATGTAAATGCTTGTAACTCTTAAAACCTAGCAGTTTGCTTTCGTTTTCAATGATGGATGACTTGAGAGTGAACTGGAAATATATTATGCTCCACAAAATACATTCATAACAGTCGACACTCATGTATCATATGAACGACTGAAATGAGCTAGTGTAGCAACAATAAAAGTTAATATGAGACAGAGACAAAACAGTTCAAATAAGCTATAAACTTTGATAGAATGGTGCTCATTTATTGCACTTGGTAGTTCTTGTTTTCATGAGTCAATTCCCTCTGACACTGGGAGCGTAGCTAGAGTATTCAAAATTCGTATGGAGCCTAATGGCCATCAACTTAATGAGAGTAATAATACTGTCATGATTGGATGGAGCTGTGGGAGGTCACTAATAAACAAGAAAAAATCTGTATTGAGCATCCCAAGGTAGCGTCAATCTGGCTCCAGTCATGAACACCGCATGGAGCAGGAAGATGCCCAGCTCAACGAAACTGCACTGAATCAGCATGAGCAACTTCAAAACACAGCATCATCATCACAAGGGCAATTTAACCAGTCACCAGTACAACGTGCCAAACTCTAATCCAAAAAGGAAGTTGCTTTAGAATAATGGAGCATTAAAATCAAAACAGGCAATTTTAATCTACGCACTTTTATATCTCTCTATGTATCCTATTGCCCCATTCTCATATTCCAATTATCTTTCATTTTATGTATGAAAATTTATAAAATTTATCATCCATTTGTAATGAAATAAGCAATATAGTGCACTCTACGCCAAAATGAACTCCATTATTAATTGCTGATCCGGTGCACAACAAATTTTGCAAATAGACAAACTATTTCAAATGAGATGACACTAGAAGCTCCTCAAAAGTATACAAAATGATCCAATATGTTTAATTTGTATCCAAATCAAAAACTCTCAGAGTACCAGTGCCAGCCTATTACCAAAGGTCTTCATTTCTTCAAATAATATGATCGCCTTCATAAACTGATCATTCTATAAAAGTAAATGGACATTGGATACTATGCAATTCATTGAAATTTGAATATTGTCTTTTAAAGATGATGATAGCAAACCTCATCCTACTGTTGTTAAGCTCTTGTGCTCCTAAAGGTTCTGTACTGACGACAATCTTCCCAAAACTTTGCGCCCTATCACCACGCCCCTTCATCTTGAAAGTAAACATGTCGAGAAAGTACCCTCCCCCCATTGAGAATCATTATGAATGTAGCAAACTTGAGGTTTCACGTTACACCGAACAAAACAAAAGGGCCACTGACTACACGATGACTTTTAGACCAAGTTATTCGACTTAATACAGCACGATTTCTTCTAAAAGACATTGTTATGCAAGAAAAAACAATGTCGTTTACTCGTAACTTTAAAAACTTGTACAAGGGATGCTGATGTTGTAAAATTAGTTTCTCCACTCAAAAAATATTGTAAGCTAAATTGACTTTTGATAATGAATAGGCTGTCGGTAATCCTTGGCTTTAATTTCTCTGTCCTTAAATCCTTTTTAAGTGCATTCATTTTTTTGATCATTCTGGAAAAGTAAGTGTCCAGTTGAAGCAAAAAGTGATTATTAACCATAATTATGCTCGTCGTTATGAATTGGCTATTTCTTAAAATGAGTGAGTTACAATACAACCAGGTAGACATCGCCCATATACCAATGGCTCCAGTTTACTATTTACTATTAAGTATCGACACTATATGGTGTTCAGCCAGTTTATTTATCTTTTGCTCGAGAGGTCACTTCTTCCAGTCAAATCTCAGTCCACAAGTACCATTTTTAAAGTTAATGCTTTTTAATTATAGTCTTTTGGAGTGGACTATTCATCCACTTGGTTTACTTTTAATCCCAAGTCATTCCCTAAACTCCTCAAAAAACGTCAAAAGTTTGACAGGTATACTAATGTATATTACATACAATTTTTCACCGTAGCCATTGATCATAAAACGCGTACCGTGTGGTTTACAGTAAATATTATTACTACATTTTTTCTATGTAATGTGGTGGCTCTTTAACTCCCCAAAAGTCATCATCATCAGTCAAAAAGGCAAAAAGACACCTTTGGCTAAATGACACCTAACTCTGCTAGTATTCTGCTTTGTTTTCTGCTGTACTGCGAGACTGCCTGAGAAGCACTTATCATTAAATGAGGCAGAGAAAAGTAGTGAATGTCTAGCCGACAGATGTTCTTTTATTTTAGGCTGGAGCCTTTTAATGTTCACTATTTTTACGCATTTTCCACCTACCTTCATTTATTCTCTATCTCAACTACTAAAATATTACATGGAACTGTAAAGGTATAAAACAGACGACCATTACCAAAGAGAGAGGTCCATCCAACTTTTTGCTGGTTTTTACTTTTCCTGGTAAAAATCTCAGCGCACTACCGATTATTATGAACTCATACGCTTACGATTATATACTAGTTTACAAGATGTTCAGTTCGAATGAAAAAAACAAAAAATATAGTATTTTTCCGAATCTTAACGACTCAGAGTCAGAATCCAAAAAATGATACCACTGTCGTCCTGTCGTCATTCTTCCAATCTTAATTCCACTTGAAAGTCTCAAATTTACTTCATAATTTAGATTTCTTATGTACATGATGTGAAAGCAAAAAGAAGCAAAAAAAAGATGGAAAAAGTAATGTGATGAAGATGATGATTATGATGATAGTCAAGTGGCAGCAGACTCCTCATCTAGATTCCAGACAGAAATTAAGCACTCGTTATAATATTCATTGTGTTGCTGCTTCTGCAATTCTACATAGAACATCGATGATGGTGGTAATAATAATAGGACGAGAAAATGGGATAGTGCATGCATCAACTTCATTAAACTCTTTTTGCAGTCAATAACATATCAATTTAAAAGTCATTAAAACCATCAGACAAATTACGTTCTGGAAATAGAAATTATCCACACATACAAACATACACTTACTACTTCACTTTTTACATATGTATTAATGTAAATGAAGGAAATTGGGAGTAACTCGACGACTGTGCAATTGGTAAATTTTATTGTATTTCACTTGTCGGTCGGACTACTGGATGTACGCATCAAAGGAATATACAAAAATCTACACAATAACCTCGCCAGTCCCTCTTCTTTGCTTTTTTCAGTTTCTTCTCTTTTTATCTTTTTCACATTTAAAAAACATATCTTGACGAGAAATAAATAAAAAACTAGCGTTTTCTCAAGACCAGAAGCTGGATGCAAGTGATCATTAATTTTATAATAATGTGGGGTAAAAATGTTAGTTGTAAGTTACGACTTTTGGATGGACGAATGAAGTAGCAGAAGCATCTGTTTGTTGTAAGTACGTATGTTCTGTTATGTAAGCTGTTGTAAGTAGCGATAATACGCATTCATCATCTTCTTCAATTTTCTTGCTGGTTGGTACACATATTATTTTGTTATCAAACACTCAAGGACTCCAATAAAATACACGAAATGCGCTACTGCCTCATTATATTTGAGTTGTTCTAAACTTCTTGTGAAGGAAAGGAGGGAGAAAATTAATACTAAGGATCATCATCATCATTTGAAATGATGATAATTCGAGAGAGAAAAATATTATTTTTATTGAAGACTTACTGTAACAGAACAAAGTTCAGCTCTTATAATATTGAATGTTCTCACATCCTCACAAAAAAGAGTGAATCCGCAATCTATGCATTCAAGACGATAGAACAGAGAAATGGTCTTCTCAATTCTCAAGTGGACATGAAGAAACAGAATGTAGAAAATCATCGTCATTTTTATCATTAACAACTTTTCAGCAGAGCAACAGCTTTCAGTAAGTATAGTAGTCGAACGAGACGTATGTAGCACATATGCCATTTCATCTCAGTTCCCTACATAGATAAGCACCCAAAAGGGTGCAATAACTATCATCCTCCAATTTCCGAAGAAACTGATTAATTCTGACAGAGTAGATCATCCGATGGAATGAAAGGAATACAATTGTCTCGGCCCACTTTACAATTCGGAGGAGAGGACCGGTAATGTAAAATTAAGTGTACACCTATGTATTATCTTACATGCAAACAACCTAGTCGCCAGGTATTCATTTAATAATAATAAAAATATTAAATACTACTTTCCATTCGGAGGGTTGTGTGTGTGGGTCAACAAACAAGGAGAAAACAACTACAGAATCAAGCATACATGATATTTATCAGAAAAAGGTGTAGAGATACTTGTAAACGTGTCCACCTAATAAACTAGTAGCAGCTTCTGTTCCTATAAGAAAGATTATTGAGAGGTTGAACACAATTCTTTTGACAGATAGACTCGGTGGGAAATTTGGCCAAAAATATAATTCAAAGTTAATATTTTAAAATCATGTAAAGTTGAACATAATAACTAGTCTCGTTCCCCTCAAAATATCTTTTGTATCTTTACTTCATCAGTTATATTTTCAGTTTTTAGTTGCATATTTACTATATCATTTTAAACTTTGCATTCATTTTTATACATAAATATTATCCCCAGATACAACACGGAAATAGTGTGATGTCCCTTCTTATGCCGTCTTTTTCTAGTCTCCTGTACGTGCCTTCGTCACGGTCTCTTTTACTTTGATACCGCTTTCTACAGGATTGCAACATGAACTTTTCAGCCTTCATCATGGGATCTTCACAATGCAAATAGTACGATAAACTGAACATTGCTTGAAATAAAAAAGACCAGTGTTTCCTCAGTGGCTCCTTCCTGTCTTTCACCGATCATGATAGCTCACGGTTGTACATTATCCTTTTTTATCTATGCATCTTTGCAAGCGCATTGCCCGTATAAGAATAAACCACACAATACAATTTGTATGCTTGTTTGACTTCTTTTGCTTTAGCGGTCTGTCGATAATAGTTTTATTCAGTAAGTTGAGTTGAGGAGACACCAGCTATCTCGGTGCAGCCAAAAGAACTCAGCACCAATTTTTATAAACATACATAATGCACATAGGGTAGCCAGTACCAGAAAAAAATTGACGACAGAAAGTCGCAGCCACCATCCTGCAGGAGACAGATAGATGACTTACTGTCGTTCACTCGCAAGTATTTTCTTTCTCCGCGCAATAAACAAGACTACTGCAACCCTAATGATAATATATCTACCTAGATAGGTATATGTACTCACAAGATATTAGCTATGAGCATTTTATATACACTTTTTTATTAATAAACCAAACATGCAATCCACCTTTTATGCCCAAGTAAGTATATCATTCATAAAAAACCGTAATATCCTTTTCGTCTGTCTCTCTGGCACTGACAGAGTGATTGTGAGTCGAATAATGGGCATAGTACATTTTTAATAAGCATCAACAGCAATTTACACAGCATATACGTGAAGAAATAACACAAGATTTTCCCTTTTTACATTCAAAATGACATCCTTTGCTCATCTCAGTCGAAAAAAATACAGCTACTGTTGTTCTTCTTTTGAAAAAAAAATTAAAAAAGTGTGTATGTAGTATGTGTATATAAATGCATTATCATCATCATCAACAGCAGCATGAAGCTGAAAGCCATCATCGTCTATACGACCATCCTGACGCCGTCATCGTCATCAAGTCATCATAATCATCAATAATCATACTAATCAGCATCAGCAACGCCAACATTAATACGTACATAATATTATATATGTCCCAGTAGACTCCACTCTAGGAAACTAATAACCACTATCCTTTTTAACCAGAATAAGCATAACAGAAAATACTTGTGATTCTGTTGCTGTTCTTGTAATATATGCTTTTCGCCAACCATAAAATTCAAGTAGTACAAACACAACAGACACCTGACTGACGATCAAATTAAGATAATATACAACAACACATGATGCGTAATATAGTGTTGGTTGGATGTGTGCGTTTATGTATATCATTGCCAGCGTCTCCGTACAGTCACAATCACAGTCTTATAAAAAACGCCAAAGTAAAAAAGAATGACAAAAGGGGTTATACTGTATTGTTGGCGGCTGCTGTCTTAATGACGATCGACTGCGAAGAGAAGAGTAAGTGTAGTACACGTAGTAGTAGTCGCGTCGTCGTACACAATAATAATTGCACAAGTAACTAGTATGTAAGCTCTTGTAAAGAAAAAAAAGATTATTCGTAGTAGCTAGCGTAAATAGTAGCACACTCATAGGGATATATTGTTATTTACGTGGTGAATTACCTAAAGAAGGGGTATGAACGGATTGTGAATATTGAGATTTCCCTATAAAATACTCCTACTATTACTATTACTTTTCTGCTACTACATATTATTTACTTATAAAATAAATGTAGACTTGTTTGGTGTCTCGCATGGGCTCAATTAAGGTTTTTGGCAAAGCAGAAAAATTCCGGTGGCTCCAGGCTCTGTGGCGCCGTGCACATGAAACATGTATGTAGCCAGAGCGTAAGTTCACTATAATAAATACACGACGACGTTTCATACGTAAGTTTCAAACAAAGTAGGTACATATGTATGATGAGGACACGCTTTGTGCTTTTATGCGTCTACCAAGAATCAAGCATATTTCCTTGCACTCACCAGTCACTACTCGCTGGGTTCGGTTATACAAAAAAAATCTAGAATATATTATTTTTTTCGTTGCTGGCCACGCATGAAGTAAAAATGTATGAAACTAAACTATGTAGGTATGCATGTATCCGATCGTAAATAGTAAAACCAACTTGCTCTCACGAGCATATTCACAGAGAATCTCTACTGTAACCTACATTTTATACATTTCTCTGTTTCTACAATATGCCTACAACCTATGTCGAATTGGCAAATGTGTGATATTTGTGTAACAGCAATCATAACTATTATGCTTAGTTCCCACTGATATGCAAGTTTATACAGAAATTTATACTGTTACCGTGTTTGTACATAATAAGTAATCATGGTGTGGCAGTAATCATAATTGGCAACTTTGGTTTGTCCCAAAGAATTGAAGTATTACATTTTCATTCGACATTTATAAATTTTCTTACGCAGACAATAAAAACACTAAATGTAACGGACTACCGTTTTATACAGAAAACATTGTGACGATTTGCAAAGTCTCCTGAGTCCATTTACAAGGCTAGTCGAAATTATTAACCTTCATCATGGTCTCTATCAATCCAATCAACTTAAATAATGTGGCGCATTTTCTTTCATAACGGCCTAGATTTTTCCGGTTCCAAAAATCGCACTTTTAATGTTCTGTCATGCAAACAACTCATCATCCGCAATTTGGCCTAAAAACGATTATTTGGGAGGAAAGAAGTTGCTTTGTATTGTATGCATGCATGAGTGCCAACAAAAGTCGACGAATTATTTCAGCCCAATTGTGTATGAGAAAATTGCATGTCTGTCCTGTTGTTAGACTGTGCGTTAGTAAGCATAATTAGTTGAAATGTTTGTTAAATGATGGATGATGGCAGAGGATTGAGCGTCGGCTACTTCATTACGTAAAAGCATGAAAATAAAAATAGAGACTGGAAAAACTGAAATGTACTGTGCTGTAAATAATATCCATCCAACTACAGTTTATACAGTAATCAAATCTAAATTTCATTCATTCAATCCATAATATCATTGTTTCTATCCTTGATGTGTGTAATAAAAAGGTGACTGGTGCCTGGTCATGACCTGTTCAAACGATTAATTATGTATATTAATTGTTTTTTCTCGCCAATCAACCAAGTGAAAGGTTGCTGCAATTTTATAATGGTGGTAATAAAAATCCAGAATCCCCTTTTGCATTTCGTTAACACTGTTAACAACACAGAACATTGTAGTGGTTTTCTGTACGAGCAGAAAGACTGTGCGGGGTAACGTTTATCAAAGATATATTTTATTTATGGATATGCATTATATAATATGATGTAACTGTGTAAAACAAGTGAGTAAACAAACGAGCGATAATTCGTTTTATAGCTCCGGCAAAAAATGAGATCAAACATAAATAATTGGGTTCAATTACCCTGTCATTTGGAACAAAATTGCCTGTGCACGGTCTAGCTCAATCGGGCAAAATCCTTTGAATATTGAACAGCCGGGTTTATGCTTGCATGTTTCCATCAATCTTTTAATGATTGTGACTTTGATTTCTTTTTATGAAAATATAAAACTACTATGTCCTGTATCCCAGAAAATAAATGTCCCCATCAACAACCGTGTTCGGCGGCGCTTGAACTCTGTTTTGCTGCTGTCGAACTTTTTCCTTCCTGGTTTGATAAGAAGTCGATTGGCTATGTAACAAATTTGACTTACAATTAAAATTGCTGGTATATCCTTACCGTTATATACTTTGCGCTTCTGCAGAAACCTAAGAGCCATTCAACTGGATTAACATCCGACAATATCCACAATATATGAGCTTTTCTATGAATAAAGCTTATATGATTCTTTTTAATCTAAAAAATGGGGAAAACAATAAAGGAAGCAAGTAGTGAGCAAAGAAGCGAAGCATAGAAAATGAAGAAAAAAGAGCCACGCCAAAGGGCCTAGACTGTCAGACATCAGGAAAGGCGACGGGACAGACGCCAGTCTTGGATGGAAACAGTAGAAGAAAAAAGAGTAAAAAGTAGGCACATAATATTACTCATATAATATGATGAGCATCATTTTTGAAACTTGTATACCAAAATACACGATATGTACATAATATTGTTCACCAAGCATGATGAAAATGATATATGCAGAGAACGGTGGTTTGTTTTGTGTAGAAGGTCCCAAAAATAAAATAAAACTATGAATAATAGAGGAAGGTGCTATTTTATTCTTTAGTTCTCTGGTACTTTTGTAGTAATAACAATAAATTCAATTCTGAACAGAAGACGACCTTAAGATCTCGTATGTGTACGTAACAAGTACAAAGCAAATACTCAAGTTATCATTATGATGTAGATCTTTGCTGAAAATTCTATTTTCCAACTTAAATAGGCACATCTTTTCTGTTTTTTTCCTTTCTTTTCTCCATCATCATTGTTAGACTAATTTCTGATCTTTTTTCACAAGAAACAACAAATTGTTATTACGTACTTTTTCGTCAATCCTTTCTCAAGAAGTAATAACAATTTAAAGAAAAAAAGATGTGGGCAGAGCAGGAGAGACCGATGAGGCAGACGTCTCACTCAAAAAGACAAGAGTAGGTATGTATATCTTTTATCATTATTATTATGATTCTCCCATAACAAATGCGTCGTCTTCATCATCATCATTGAATCTATCTGCAGCAACACCAGTAGTCGACGTCATTTGCTTTTTGGATCCTCATCATCATGATTATGTCTCCCATTTTATAATGCTTCATGAAAAAAGCTTATCATCATCTGCCGGCAAGATATTTCTTTAGAAAAGCGAAGAAAAAAGCAAACAGTTGTACAAATAATGTAACACTAATACAATTTGAAACCTAATAACTTTTGTACCTACCTACTTATTGTTGTGTATTATTGTAACAGCAAATTTCAGTAGCAGTTGGAGAGAGAACTACAGTTTTGTTTTCTAAATTGCTGTATAAACATGTCAGTCTTCATTTTCGTTTTCGTTGTCTGCTTGTTGGCATTAGGCATGGTGCTTTTGTGCAAAGTCGTCGTCTTCTGCTCTTGTCCTCATCAGCATCCGAGCATCCCTTCTTGCTAGTGATCTGTCCGTATCCGTCGGACCGATAATCGTCTCTTTTTGTTTTTTCTTTTCTCTCTTGTTTCCTTTTTTCTGTATTAGTAAGTAACACAACACTATTCTTTAATGGTGTAATGTGATTGCGAAAGGGCAACAAACCTTTTTTTCCTCTTTTTCTCCTTCTTGTCTTAAAATTCATCATCCATGCAAACATGTAAATGTTGTTAAAGAATTAACTCAAGAGCAATCTTTTGTAGGCGACGAGTATAAAAATGACGGAGATGATGATAAGGAAGAAATAATACAAAGTGGGGAAAGATGAGAAGAGGAACCTCACGTCAAGACGGAGTCGAAAATAAGGATAATCCAACAAACTGTGCGGATGAATGATAAAATAATGTGCACATGAGAATGTATAAAAATGATGATGATATTGATGATAATGACATAAGAAAACAATAGAAAATAGGTATGTGGAGATGTTATATTATGAGATAGGAAGGAGACGACGACGCCTTAGTGCTGTGTGTGAGTGATGATGGCTGTGAAGTGGCGGTATGATATGTACTTAAATGCATACAGCGTCTCCTGCTCTCTGAACAAAGTATAGTACTTAAAGACCCATTACGCAATTCTTTTCTGCTGATGTCTTTTGAAATGGCGACAGTTCTTGCTTTCCCTTATTTACTTTGGTCTTTCTTTTTTTCTTTTGAGTGTTTGCTTATTTGTTTTTGTGGAAAAACACTAATGATGATAGCAGTGTTTGTACCAGTCGCTATATTTTTGGTAGGGTTTTGTAAATCTTTAATATATGTTGGCATCTGTTATTGTTTTGAGTTCTTTGGAGGGAATATAAAAAAGCTAGAGAAGATGCACAGACCAGTGGAATATTGCACATTTTATGCTTTACCCTGAAAGACTCTCAGATTCTTGTTATTGAAAGGGGAAA
>JAQFYG010004349.1:0-11139 GCA_034694325.1 Entomobrya corticalis | reverse complement strand
CATGCTTTGATCATGAATAATATCATGTTTTGGTCTAGATGAATGCAAAATACGATGTGAAATAGTTAAGCAAACAGTTTTGAAAATATATGCAACTGTTTGAGTGACTTTTACTCAAGAATGGTACATACTTTTACAAGATGTAAAACAAATCTGAATAATTTGGGGAACGAGCTCTTATCAGATGAAAGTGAATTGAATATGAAGTATTTTGAAGTAAAATATTGCAGCTCATGGACATAAAGTGTACATAATTGATCAAAAGTTAAATAGCCTTGATTTGATGTATGAGTCTCAGTCAGTTACGCGGTATTACTTGGAAAGGAAACTGATAACCAACTTAGATCATCATGTATTTGGAAATGTGGTGGATAAAGACACTTAAAGCAATAATACCATGCAAATTATATGAAGATACTTAGTATTCAACTTTAATCAATAAATGCGAACCCAATCCCAGTTTCCGGCTGAAACGATTTATTTTAATCGTTTGACGTTGTTGCTTACTTGCTAATAGATTCTGTATGATGATGCATTATGTCTTATGGCGACTTAGCATTTAAAAATGAAGCAAATGGAGTAATATTGACGATATCATTCATTATTTGGGAAACTATTAATTGTCGTCATAATGTTTCCAGCTAAATGTCTTTCCTCATGAGTCCTATCTTTGTTAAATATATGTCAAGTCTTAATTACCTTTAATATATGCAATTTATCAACGTCTCTAAAAGTTAAGCATTTTTACACCATTCTGTCATCCAATAACTTTGATTTATTAAATAATTCCAATTAAACATTAAACTGATGGTCATTTTATTATTATTTTACATTTAACTGGTAATCCCATTTACTCAGTAAACTATATCCATATCATCCACGTGCATCTCCCTCCGTTTATAAGAAAACTGCATAGACTACTATAAAACATCTTGACCAGGAAAAAACTCAAATATTTGATTAAAATTAAGATTTATTAACCTTGCCAAGAAGTATCCTTTCAGGCGAAAAACTACACATTTAACTATCTCAAAAATCTCAAAACCACCACCACCACCATCAATCGCCAATAATAATTCAACTATTCAACCTTATTTCTCAACTTGATTGTAAACGAGACCCTGATTTTGATTTGAGTTTTGAGACGATTTCCTATCAAGCTTCACTTCATTTTTTTTCTCTTCAAATTCAAGGTCATGTGCATAGTAAACATGTTGTGCTTGTGCTCACTTCAGATTCAGACTTTCAGAGAGCTGCATAATGTCGACTTATTTTTATCTTTTTTAAAGCTATATATTCATATTGAATTAAAAAATATATATAATATTTTGTGATTATAATAATGGACATTTATGATTATGATACACAAGATGTTTGTATAACTAACCACTAGACAAAAAAGTCAATTATAATTTTTTGACAACTTTACCCTTCAAGAAAACGGAGCCAACACTATCAAGACCATACCATCATAACAATCTTATGATCATTTTTTTTTACTATGTCACGTCTCCGTCTCATATTCTTATGATATGTTTTAAAGACTTATGGCATTTTCATGTTTGATTGATTGGATTGATACCAAAAAATATGATTATTTTTATTTTTTTGATTCTCAATTTCCCCCTTTTTTGAAAAGAATAAAATTGTTGTCAATTAAAAAACATTAATATTTTATACCGTTTGTGTGCCTTTTTTGACGATTGCATGCTTCACTGCACTTCCATGAATAATAAACGATACTTTTTTTACTGCTTATTTTACTGCATTTCCTTTCCTGTCTCGTCTCTCGTCCCCTATCATTTCATATCATATCATGTCACAAAAGAAGAACTTTCTATAATCAATATAAAAACAAAAAAAAGACAAAAGTTTACCAAAAAAAATGTATAGACAGAAGAACAACAAAATGTGTCACTTATACTGCAATTCAAGCAATTATCTTAGTATTTCCATAGGTCTCTTGCCCCTCTATACTTTTATTGATGGATCAATGGAGAATTCATCATGTAATTACTTTTTTGTATCCGTTTAGGGGTCGCCTTTTCATACGCATTTGTTTCATTCTATTTTAAAAATAGTGCATTCTCATTATTTATTACAGTTTTGCTCTAGGTATTTTACACAATTTACTTGATGACTTGTTCCAAAACTTTTTTATTCCGTTTTGTGTCTCTTTCATGATATTATTTTGATGACGTTTATTTGTGCATTTCACTCAGGATTCAGAATAATGTTCCATTCTATCATCATCATCATCATGATTAACATGTCATACAATACGTAACACAAAGCAACAGCATGTGTGTTGGTATATCTAATGTACATAAATAATTTCTTTTAAAAGTCAAAACACTTAAAATCTCTGTTTAAAAGCGTCATTCACGGCAAACATTTAACATTACAATAGCTTGGGACTCTAGGGATCGCGTATAGTATAATAGATATATATAGATTTCGCTAATTCAGCCTTTCGCACTTTGATAGAGTGCTCATATCCTGTTTCCAGCAGCATATGATGTGCATAATAGATAGGCATAGATTTCTAAAGTGAATGCACATAAAATCATCATTTGCTATAAAATACCTACGTCTACATCTTTGTTTTCAAAGTCACTATGAAATTTGATGCGGCAAAAAACACGTTTTCATTTGATTAAATAACCCCATGAATCCGTATCATAATTCATCTATGAATAATTTTTCGTTGTTGTCGTCGTAAAATACTCTGTTCATTTTTTTTGTATACTTTTACGGGAGACAATACTACGTTCTACGCTGTAGTTTTACTCACTCAATCAAAAGCATTTTCCTAATGAGCAAAAAAAATTATTTTACGCGTTTTAATGAAATATAATATATAACCTGAAGCAAGCCAAAAAAAGAGAAATGAGGATTATGAAAAACGTGAAGAGCACTAGAAACTAGAAAATAGTAAAACCTATTATTATCTTTTTGTTAAAACATTCTATCCACATGTTATACGTTATTTGGCACTGTGGCTGACTGGAAGTAGAAGTGGAAATGATGACGATGACTACGCACAGGGGTGACGGACAGAAACGGTATCTATAGTGACATTCACTGTTGTTGTTTGTTTGTTTGTGTTTTTTTATGTTTATTGTCATAAATGAAATGTTTAGCATGAAGGTAAATTGTTCCATATTTTGAGACCACGTAATATGCATGCAACATGATGGAAACGATATCATTTATCATATGAAATATATTATAACGGTCATTTCGTCATTAGTAAAATGTTTCTAATTTTTGTAATCATCCATCATCGTCATTAGAGACTATAAAGACTATTCTTGTTGCTGGTTCAAACGAAAATGAACAGCGTTTTTGTCACATAGTTACTTAAACTTGTTAAATGGATTTACTCTACATTATTATTACCAAAGTGACAAACAATTTTATTTTTTTGTGCTCTTCTTCTTTCAAAAATTATTTCGCAACAATATCACATAATCATAATAATAATAACCTATTATCATCATGTAACACCTAAAAGTTAACTTTTGCCGTTATGAAAAACAGTTCATAATAGATTTTCACTGTTGAATAGAAACACTTTCAATTTCGCTAAAAACCCCAGAAAAAAAAACCATTTAGCATTTTAGCATCATGCGAAAAACTATTGTCATATATTTTATTGGTGATATTGTGACATAGCTTGTATTATGACTTATCCTTTTTTTGGTCGTTAAAAGCTCTACAAGTATTTGTTATACTGGTTGTTTTTGTTTTGTTTGTCGTTGCCGTTGTCCGTTGTTGTCTAACGGCAACGGCAACAGCTAGTAGTACTTAGGAGCCCTTCAAAAAAAGGGAAAAAACCTTTTTAACAGCTTTTAGCTTAACACTTTACACATTTTTGCCACTGACGACATGCCAATGATGACTGGTCTCGTTGTCGTGCAAAAAGTGAAGTTTTGTAGGAAAAAAAATGGACAAGAGACAAGAAGACAGGAGGACAACATAAGACATCTCCCTCCTCACATGTTGCATTTATTTTGGAGGCTTTTGTTTGCCTTGTTGGTTGGGAGTTGGGACGGTTGAAATGGTAGTAAAGTAAGTGGTGGTGGTGGTGGTGGTTGGTGTTGCATGCGCCATAAAAAAGTGCTCCTGCTTTATGTCGCTGCTTCTTCTCTGGTCTCTGGTCTCTAGTGCTTCTGGTCTGACTCTGACACGATGACTTGAAAAATTTTTCGTATAAACATGCGAGCTTTAGCAGGCCAGCAACTCAGTGTCTGTTTGCATCTCGTGCAGAATTGGCGTGGAGGATGCGAGAGAAAAAGCGACACAAAAAAAAGTGTGCAAAAATATTGTCAGCGTGGCTGCTGGGCTGGATTGAGATTGTCCATGCAATTTTATTTTTTTCGTAAAAAATGAAAATGGATAGAATGGAACGCATAAATACTGCATATTAAGGTCCATGAACTTATAGAATTTTTATAGAGAAAAACGTACTATTATTGTGTGTGTGAGTTTGTGGGGAACATATAATTTATAGGAAATTGGAAATTATAGGATAAACTGTAAAAAAATTTGGTGGCTAACTGTTGTGGTGAGTTTTTTTCAGAAAAAATATAAAAAATTGTGACTTAATTGGAGAACTGTTCGTATAAATTAAATAGTATGTGGTTGTGATGTAAATTGGAAGTTAGTAAAAAGGAAATTTCTGATAACTTGAATTAAATAAATAAAGCAATAAGCGGTTTTTTTTCCTTGTTCTTTTTTCTTCTGGAGTGCATGACAAACATCCTTGTAATTGTGTCGTCTCAAGTTTCAAGTAGGACTTTATGATAAAAAAATAAATAAAGTGATTGATAAAAGTGTCCGGTTGGTTGTTCATTCATTCATTTGGTTGTTGTTGTAAAGATGCTTTATATAATTTGATGTGTTTGAAGTGAGCGATTGTGAAAAAAAGTAATAAGAGGAAACGGATGAACAAATTTGTTAATATTGAAATGAAATTATTGCTCTAGTTTTTTAGGCATGATTTGATGTGACTATGGTTATGAAAAAGCAATGTCATCTATGCTTTACGTCATTCGTGAATTTTCAGAATTTTTTAACTAAAGAGAGAAAAAAATAACTATTTTTAATGCATTCTATATTAAATTATTCATAATTAATAAATTGAAAGTCATATTATATGATGAACTTGAACTACGGCTGATGTAGAACGAAAAACTCATAGCATTAGGAATTTGGTCGTATGGAAGGCGAGATAAAGATGGTAAGAAAATATTAATTATATCATAAATTTAACTAAAGTTTAAATGTTAAAATCATTGGTGAACCATAAATTTTGTAATATCATGCGTTAAATTAACGGATATATAGCCATTTTTACAAAAATAAAACTTGAAGTTGAAGGTGGACAAGTCTCGGGGGAATATGAGACGTGTAAAGAATATTAGTAAACGAGAAAAAAAATGAAAGAGTGCGTATTTCAGAGTGCTTTATATATTCTCAGTTTGATCTTTTCAAAAAAATTCCTGAGAAAAAAATGTAGGTGGTCGCCGTGTCGGTGAAATTCTTTTAAATTTTTCCATCGGAGGGCTTCTCTTCCGAGTAATTAAGTCACATTTTATTATAGTCATATATAGCCAGTTACTTTCACATTGACTGAATATTTAAAAAAAGAAATTTCTCCAGTTTTTTTATGCAAAATTTGTCTGCACCTTTCTCATCTCCATGAAAAGGAACTAATTGAGTTTTGTAAGCTTAAATTGCCCCTCCTTCTTCCTCCAAAAAAAAAATTGTATGGAATATTATTTAAAATTCATTCCACGCAATTTTTCTACAGATGGAGGAGTAAATTCCATCCAAAAACTCTGAAGTCTGAACAAGCTGGAGCGTATATATATATTTTTCTGATAGTAGCAGTTTTAGAGTTGGAGGAAGGAGGATTGGAGGAACGGAGGAAGCACTATTTAAAATCTCATTTTGTAATTTAAGAGGCTTATATGATGATAGTTTGATGGTGCATGCATGATAGCTCTAGTCAAGTCTCTCGGCCTCCTACTCTTTCATTATCATCATGTTATTCGTTATTAGGCCATATCATCATGTAAAATATTACTTTGTAATAATTACTTGTAAAGAAGGACAAGCACGAAATGCCTGTTTTAAGCCAGGGTGAACGTGGATAATGGCTAGTATTCGTGATAATAACGGTAGAAACGGGGAAACGTGAAACTTTGTGACTTTCACCGTTTAGAATATTTTTTTTCTTCTGGAGAATAGCGTGTTTTGGCGTTAAAACTGTAACGTGATGAGATGATGTTGAAATGAAAACTATAGAAGACTAGTATACTATACTATACGACTAAAAGACTAGAGGAGAAGGTGATAATAATGATGATGGAAATAGAATCCACTCCCATCTACATCCATTCATTGGACAAAAACGGTGACGATGATGATAATGGTGAATGAGCATCTCGTGTTTTCAGTTTGGGTAGTTGTTAGTTAGTTGTAAAGAGAAGAAGACTTTGTACGGGTTGCCGTTTTTTTTGCCATGATGTGATGTCCTGAGTCCTGAAAGAAGAACAAGAACGGAACGAGGACGAAAAAGCTCATCTCGTAAATTGAATGAATAAATTTGTGGACATGGTGCAGAAATTTATGACTTTACACAAGTCACAAAGTCTCTTGGTTTTTTGGGCTATCTTCTTGTAAAAGGAAGAGTAACAGACATGAAGTGAGAGAGGTTTATTTGGAGAGTAAATGCATGTATTTTTGGTGCTGGAAGCTGGAATAATTGCGTCTGGGTGGGAGGGAGATAGATCTTCTTGTTTGGTGGGGCATTATTAGTATCACCTAGAGAGAAGCTATTATAGTTGGTAGAAAGCAGTTTAGTACCAAGGCTCGAAAAATTGGGAACATTTTTTTGGTTTCTGAATGTGGAGTTGCGAGAGTTTTGAATAAAGATACATTTTTGGGAGAATTGGTACTAGACTTTATGTTGAAAAGAGTAATGTGTAACGTGTTCGTACAAAGGAATCTACAGTTGCACAGGAAATTTCATGCATTTAGAGTAGTCGTTTTTTTTAAAAAAAGGTATAAAGTAGGTACTAAAGTAAGTACGTGTAAGCACGACCGCAGACGCAATGTCTGTTCATATCAGTTTACTGCCTTTTTTCGGGGAAAGAAGTGTGTACGTGGAGGTTTCAGGAATTAATTGGCAGTGACGGTTGCTGAATGAATAGTTTCGGTTCATACAGTGGTTCACAGGCCAACATTTTTGTCGCCGGGTTACGATACACGTGATATTTTCATTCATAAACACAAATTTGTAGTAAGAAACCCTACTATGGAGTACCATGGCCTCATTTTATGAATGAAAATATCACGTGTATCGTATTTAACCCGGCGGCAAAAATGTTGGCCTGTGAACCACTGTACGGGTTTCTTTCGTAGATAAAACATTATATCAATTGGGAAAAGAGTATTTCTGGCGTTGGAAATAGGGAGTTGTGGAAAACTTTCTACCAAATATAAAAGCTAATCGTATTCTTTAATATCTGCTATTTGCAAAAATATTTGGCTAAAATTATCATCTAAAGATTCATATTATACGACATGATAATATTTAAGAATATGTATGTTGTGAAGTTAAAAACACAACTTTTTGAAAAACACTTTTCAAGAATTTTACGATTACCTATTATTATGGAAACCTCCACGTACTAGATTTAAGCAACATCAATATTTATAAAAATGGGAAAGTATATCCCGGAAGGTTATAATATTTTTAGTTTGGCTAAAAATTGTGTGTTAGCTTCGTTTACTTTGGAAAAGTAATCTTATGCAAGGTAAAGGTAAAGGTAAGTTTATTGGTCTGACTTATTTTTATACGCACCAGTCGTCATCATCATAATCATCATCATCGTCCAGTGTGCTGTTGAATCGCCATAAAATGTAATGCAATTGTAATATCATTATATAAAAACGTAATAAGTTTTTTTTTGGTAAGTGTATTACTTACGGTTAACGTAAAACTTATAATAATATACTATACTTTTATTTTATATAATATGAGATGGTGAATGTTTTTGGCACAATTTTTCCCCCCAAAAAAATAACTTTTTTCCCTTGCACATGTCGTCGTCAATGATGCCCCATGTCCCCTTTTTCTTCAGTTGTCATCACCATCAAAACTCTTTACACCCCGTCGCCACCATTTTCATTTCTCGTCAACATGTTCCTTTATTTCTTAAGTGTCATAAGCACTCATACACATGCACACAATTACAATGAAAAAAAAGGGAAAACAATGAAAAGAAATTCATAAATAATATATTTACTCAGAAAGATAATAGCATGTGGGAGAAATATATACCGCAAAAAATGTTTGTTTTGTTAATGCAACAGTTAAAGTTTAGGATTCCCCGAAGGGAAATAACAACAAAAAAGAAAGATGTTTTTTCATAAAAAAAGACATCGTAAATAATTGTGTCAACATTCTTCTTATAAAAAAGGGCATTTTCTGGCATCTCTTAACATTTTAGTTGACACCAAACTCACAGAGGCTATTATTCAGAAAGAATAAGTTTTTACCGGAAGTACACAATCTTCCATTTACGCTAATAAAATATATGCCTGTGGATCATTTTGTTCAGAAAAAAAAACAATACTTTCAGTAATGGACTGTTCTACATGATCATTCCTTTTTTTGTCACAGATTTTCTCAGAAGAAAAGCTCTTTTTCTTGGCTGATCTCTACTCAGCTCTGTGCGAAACGGAAATTGCAAGAAAAAGTTTTTTTTTCTTTTGTCTCAATCTTTTCTTTTTTTGTTTTCCATATTATAAGTAAAAACAATTTTTTTTTGTTCTGATCATCATGTCGGCGTCAAATCTAGAGCACAATTTTCCATCATGAAAAGTAGGCGGATAAGTTGTAAATGCAATGGAGTGGAAAGATGATAAGAAAAACAGTGATGACAATGGTGACAACTGACTTGAGTTGAATGCTAATGTAAAGTGCAACTTTTTTTATTGATGTTGTTCACTGTTCACACATTATCTCGATTGTATGACATCAAGAAAGAAAGAGATTTTTTTGGAGCCGAATGCCGAATGAACTTATATATATTTGCCATTAGCAATTGTTGATGTGTTGACGATGACGAAGAGAAAAGTTGTAATGGAAACAGAAAGCGATTCTCAAATCGAATTTGAAAAGAAAATGGTAAAAAAGGTCGTGAAAGGTTGTGTGGATTGCTGGAAGACAGAAAGGATATTTATGAAGAAAGGATGACGATGATGTGATGAGATAAAGAAATATATTTATTTTTTTGTGGCTTTTTTAGAAGATGTTGTTTTGTTGTGAAAAAATGTTGTGTGTCCATCCACAAGAATATATATTTTGATCGGTTTTCTATATAAATTTGGTAGCATTTTTTTTGTATTTTGTAAGTACTATTGTATTACATTTGAACCCGACATATATTTTTGTCCATTTTGGAAAAGAAAAGGAAATTGTTTGGGGGCTTTGGTCAATTTTTGACGGTTGAGTGCTAAAGATAAGTGTTGTTTAGCTTGTAACGGTCAACCCCATTTCTTATTATGATTCCACCTTCTAAACCTAAACCATTCAACCTTCCAACAAGCTCATCAAAATTGAAGAGTTCCTTTTTCTGTGGTTCTCTGGTTATTTGACATTTTTGTAAAAAAATAAATATAAATAAAGAAAGAAAAATAAATTGGATGGTGGGGTCTCTTGAGTGTTGATATTTCTACCTTCTATACCGACATCGTTATCATTTTCTTAGGGATTTTCAGAGTCAATAAATAAGGTAGGAGGATGACTGAAGAGAAAAATATACGAGTAGACTTCTTGCAAAATACCCAAGGTTTTCTTGGGCTCTTCATATAATGACATCATTATCATCATCAAGAGCTTATTGAAGAAGAAAAATTTTAAAGTTTTTTGTTAAGAAAAGAAAATGTAGAGATATGAACTTGGGAAAAGAAAAGCGATAAGATATTCAAAAGTTTATGTTTTTGTGTTGGCTTATTGTTCTTATTATTTTGCGTAAAGTTTTGTACATTTTGTTCCAAAAAAAAGTTGTGAAGTTGCAGAGTAAATAGTGAAAGCAGTGAAAAAAAGTTGTGGGAGAAAGTAAGAGAAAGCAGTGTTTATTTATGCATTATATGCATTCTCTCTGGGAAAAAAAGATTGTTTTTTTTGTTTACTTGACTGAGTTTCTCTGATAAAAATTGCATATCGACATGTCTGTCTTGTAAGTGCAGTAACAGCACAACATCACCGTCTATATCAATCTTATAAACTTATGCGGGTTATCAAAGTAGCGAAATCAATCATTTTATTGTATAATGGTTTATCTTTATACCATTTATGTCAACACCAATGTCACCGCCCTAGTCAAACAAAACACCGACCAAATGGCAAATCCAAATCTAATATTTATAAAACGACACAAAAGAATGTTTTTTTTCATTCTGGTAGTTGGAACCGTTTAACCCTTTAACAATACTTTGTTGTCGTTATTTCTTCTTTTTAAATGGTTTACAGCAACTATGTTCCTTTTTATCTTTTTAGCTTGTTTGTACATTTGAAAGTATACCGGACACCGAATAAAAAAGAATTTTTAATAGTTTTGTTTGTCCAAGTTGTTGTCAGCAAGTATTTTTTTGATAATAAGGAGGTGTGCTCATGTCCTAATCAATTTTTCAAATGTGACAACGTCTCTGTTATAAAAGAGCTCTTGGCTTACTTTTTATAAAAAAAAACCAACAAAAATATAATAATGATGGCTTGTATAAATGTAAACTTAGCAGGAAGAAAAAATAACGCAAATAACAACGAAACACTATACACCTTCAATTAAACTTTAACATTCAGGTGCAATGACAGTGTAAAATGGAGAATTTTTTTATCAGGCCCAATTTTGTTTTTGGAGTAGATCTACTAATAGCTTGGTCGTTGGTCGTTGTGGTTTAGTTAAAGTTAAGCCTCCTATTTTATCTAACTTTTTTATGGCCATTTTCTAGTAAACAAAGCAAGTAGAGAATATGCTATCTCTTTTCTTCGCTGACTTTCTTTTGGGAAGATCCAGAAACAAAAATAATGGCTGTTGTCACGTGTCGACAGTAAAAAAA
>JAQFYG010004348.1:0-11141 GCA_034694325.1 Entomobrya corticalis | reverse complement strand
ACCAAGTCACTTCTTGTTCAACACACAGAATAACTGGTAGTTCCAGTAGTAGAGCAAATCCTTGCTATACTACAGTTCTGATGCGTTTTCGCTGATGTTTCTTATCTACACCATTTTTATTAAGCGACTCGGAGAAGGATGTATACTGCCATTCGACAGAAACTTCATATTTTAATGGTAGAAAATTTTAAAGCGTTTACATTACTAAACGATTATTATTAGCTCCTAAAATTTGACTTCACTATCGTCATAAAAACATAAACACCAGTCAACCACATTTAAAATTGAAATTTCACTCCACTGAAAGAGAAAACAAACTATAATGGAATCGTGATGCTGAACAGGAGCTTCAGCAATATAAACCACCATTTTGAATTTATCAAATGCTTAGCACATATTAAAAAGCCTCACTCAGTCATCAGTAATTACCTTTCAAAAATCAAAAGTTTTTATCGACAACGACCTGCGAGAATTTCATTCTTCATAGTGTTTAGGTTGAATCGTGTGTTTCATACTGTGTAATGGCGTAATCATCAGTAGCGTTAAATTATTTTCATGAGAAGTATTTGTATTTGGTACAGAAATCAATAAAAAATGAGGCATTGTGGAGTGGAGTGAATAGAGGTACAAACACCAGGTCACGTACAGATGTGGGCACTAAAAGCTGATAGAACACTAAAAGTTTCTACTCATCATGATTACTTATGTGATAAGTTTGGGTGTTACAGGTGTTGATTATGTCAACTTCTTACTGAGGCACAGCTTAAGAGATATTCAGTGTTTTGACGCGAGATCAGTGCACTTTCTTTTTCTTTCAGTAACGTGTTGGTACATAAATGCTACGTTTTGCAACGATGAATGTTATAAACGTTAAATACAACTTAACCGTTAATCAAGGAAACAGAAAGTTTATATTGATTCTTACCGTTCGGGCACTGAAATAAGGGGGGCGGGTCCTGTAAAAAGAAAAACAATTATTATTTTTATTTCATTTCGTGCATTTTGGTGACTTATATTTAAAACTCGAAGCAGAAATACGATGCTTACCTGAGAATTGACCAAAGTGATTAGAATAGTGCACGCGGCAGCAACATACGTTGCTGGTGTCCTCCACGAGGACCTCATCTGAAAATAACATGACAAATTAGTAAACATATTGCAACTACTAACTACTTCTCTGATTTGTTTTCATGAAGTTATAAAATTAGGTACTTCATTTTCTACATGCATACATAGTACTTTTCACATATTTTTAGACAAATAAACTTATTTTTATTTGCAGACTACGTTTTATTGTAAATTATTATAAGTTACGTAATTTTACACTTTTTAAAAAGCCTGGTACATAGTTCATGTTACTACTTTTAAACGGAGCCTTAAAAGCTAGTAATTTTGAATCTACAGACTAGAGACCAATTAGAGGAAAACATGAACTAATCATATATTAGCCTAAAATTTTTACTGATAATGGTATTTGCAATCCTACTTAGTCATACTTTAAAGTAAGCTGCTTTATTAATCAGAATAAGATATCAAATCCGCTTCTGGCAGCTCATCAAAAATCGACAGGGAAGGGAAAGGTAAGCCAACAAATGAAATCCGGAAGGTGGTAGTAATCATCGTAAAGCTATAGGTATCTTAACATTTGTCGTCCAAGCAAACTCACATAACTCATCTCATAATTATACAATATGCTATATATCTTACATCTCAGGCTTTTGCAGCACTTAAAAGAGGAAGTTGAGTTGCCCTATTATTTTGTGTTTATTGAAATAGTTGATGAAAACGATTGTTTTAAAGATTGAAATTGAGCATGTACCTATGTGCATATGTATGTATGTGTACCATAGACAAGTTCATTTTGGCATGCCTTGGCATCTTCATTTCAACATGGCTAAGTTGAAACACATTACATCCTAGTTTCATCTTCATTTAAAGGCGTTATGCCAAATAAAAAACTTATATAATATATTTGATGCAATCCATCAAAATGTTTAGCACATACAGTATTCGTAAGTAAATACATACAAATTTGTTAATCATTCATCATCGCAATTATTATCCAATGTACCGTACAACCATGCATATACAAAAAAGTACCGATATTCATACGTAAGCATTTAGCCGACTTAAAAAATTTTCATATTTTTTGTCTTTTGATGAACATCGAATGTCCAAGCTGCAAGCCTCTATATTTTAGGACAAGACAGACAACAGCCTTCACCTTTTAGAATGATGATCAACGTAATTGTCTTAGGTTTGCCAATCCTTACATTTCACCCAACAATCATCATCCATGAATGTAAATTTTCCACAGGTACTATCATACAAACCAGTAGGGTATATGTAGAAGTTGATTTTCAAACGAAGAAGAACAACTTTATAATGCTTTATACAATACCAATATATTTTAATTTTTCAAGGCTTTTAGCATATCAATGAATAATCCCGTCATAAAAAACTAGAAGTACCGAAATGTGGTCCGGTTGAGCCGGATTCCATTCCAGGAATCGAATGCGAACAAATGTCAGTGAGTACCTTAACGTAGCTGTTTTAGTTGTACAGCCAGTATTTTCGCTTATCCTACCTACCTGTAATCTTTGCAGATTTACAATTTTGCACTTTCATTCCTGCTTACTTTTAAAAAGTTGATGGAGTGCCGGTGCATCCTATTATGTATGTATTTCAATTGTGGATTAAATATTACCTTTATCCAATATAAACACGCAGTATCAATTTGTTGCTTTGTTATACATTGAAAATCTTAAGACATCTTCTGGGCTAATGCCTACAAAGTAATAATATTTATGCTTTCACGGGATAAGGATAACGAATGAGGGAATTCGCATAGAGACTCAAGGTAGCGAAATATTTTACCACTACTCCATTGTAAGATTATAAAAAATAAAACTACGTACTGCTCCTTATTTTTAAATCTTTTTTGTGTGAGTACACACATACATATCTGTGGCATTCCTAAACAGAAAAGTTGCAAATATATTTGCGACACCTGTATAACAAACTGTATAAGATTCTAGGCTTGGATTATTCCTACTTAAAGCCAGAAAACCACATAAGACGAATTGAAAAAAAAACAAGGTTTGGGACTGGGACGACTTTACAAGAACTAATGATGAGTAGATGAGCAGAAGGATGATCATGTAGACAATGAAGATGAATAAAAATCCTATCCTATCTGCTCACATTATAAAAAAAACTTGCAGGCAACATACTACATATCAAAAAATCCTACGCTTGATCTTGTGTTTTGCTCACTGTTACCTCTATCAGTATTGGTGTACGTGCACACACTCGAGTCAAAAGCTGTTTGACCACCACAGTGATATGTCCATTTGGACAACAACAATGGGGTCAGTTCAGACCATTGACCTTCTCAAATGAATGAACCACTGCTTTACTCAGCCTCCACCACAAACTGTCCCTGTTACCGTATTTTGCTTTTACGATGGATTCAAGGAGTGAATAATTTTTATAGGTTGTTAATGGAGAGAATTTGTACCACCGAAATGAAGAAGCTACTTCTGCATTGTACGTCTTATTCTGACTGATTAATGACCGTTCCTGTCTACAATTAGGATATTTGTGACAGTATTGTGGTTTTCATCAGCCTTATGGCGATGCAACGCAGGAATGGCCTATTTATGCCAGGCTGCTTTGGTTTTCTGTGTTAAAAAATTCACACCTTTTCCCATTAAAACGTCTATCCTTTAAAATGATTCATTCATGTTTCTTCATAGTCAAGTCAAAATGAAGTGTTTTAAGTTAAATTACTAGCGTTTTGAATACATCAGCTCTGTTAGGATTTTTGAAGTGTGAATGAATGAATGAATTTATCAATCAATGAAAACTTCAAAATAGGCATTGAAACTAACAATTGCACGAGGAGAAAAATGTGTGGTAGGTGGTGGATTACTTATCGGTAGCATTCCATTATCGCTGGCACATTCCACGTAAATGCAGAAAAGTTGCTTGAACAAAGAGACAATTATTTGGAGATATCGATATCGGGTCATTCGCTTTTTAGTACATTCGCTCTCGTTAATAAGTTTACCTTTAAAACTGTATTAATTTTCTGCCTACGGATACGACTTTAGCTTCGGTTGACATCTTAGGTTTTTGAAACAGCATTTAGAGTCATATTCCATGCTTAAAGGTCTTCATTTTTGTATTTTCATGATGAAGTCAACAGTATTTCTGGTATTTGCATCACCCATTTAAGTTAATAGAAAAAAAAGCTATTTTAACCAAATTTCGTAAATTTGTAAAGTAAAATATATGCAAACCCGATAGAGACAAGAATACATTTGATCCTTAACTGTCCGTTATTTTTATTTCCTTACATAACATGGCGTCTGGCTATTCACAACAGGGGGACCAGTTCTTACTGTCTTTTTGCAAGTGAATTTCTAACTGCGCATATACCCAAACAAAGTGCCAATTGAACTTGAATAATATCTCCATCCATTGCATTATTGCTCTCCAACACTTTGAATCTGATACAACAAAAAGCTGTAACTCCAATCAAACAAGTTCGCGATATGCTAATTACTTTAGCTCTCAAAGTATTAAAAAATAAAATAGCGAATATCGTCAATCGCAAACACAATGGTTTTTCCTCTCATACGACCAGCTAGTGTGAGAAAGCCTTGGCATCACAACTTTTTGCTTAACATATTCCACTACACACGTATCTTCCGAGAAAACATCAGTTACCGCTGCACAGAGGATACATTTTTTCGGGTACAAAAGGAACACAAGCCTTTGCCAAATAGCCAATCTATACTCTGTATAACAGCTTATAATACTTGGTAACAGCATGATGAGCGCACCAAGCCTGCATACCTCCCGACACATGAAGATGTGAATTGGATAAATAATACGTTTATTATGAATGTAATATGAGGATCATAATAACAACATAACAAGTCTTTCAATCACTTGATGCAAACGAAAATGTTTGTACAATAAATACATTGACATTGTGCATGCAAAACATCTTCTCTTTATTCGGCTCGCTGATCTTTCCCCATCTTGCTCTTTTCCTCCAAAGTCACTTGACAAGCTTTTAGTACGGTTCTTAAGCTAAAATGAATAGGAAACGTTAAATACGTATTAGTCGATATGAGAAGGACAACGAAAAAAGATGAAGAAAGAAAGGATCTTGAGTCTGGTTTGATTTCGCCACATTTTAATGGCTCCGGTTTGGCTAATAGTCTGGGTTATAATGTGACGGGGTGGTTGTGTCCTGTGTACAGATACACAGATAGCCACTCGTTCACCGTAAGTGTAAAGAATATCAGCATTAATCTGGGAGTAGAAGTGAGATGAGACCAAGATGACCTCCCCTGCTTCTTTGTATGCATAAAACGGCTTCGCTTACGTTTTTCAATCGATTACATCAAAGGGTTGGATTTGTTGACTTTCTGCAACTTTTTAAATATTTTCAGTTTTGCATTTCATAATTTGAAGTATTTCATACTACACACGTCAGCTCCTACAATGGAATGTTTTTCTCGCTGATAAAGAAAGGTTAGCAAAGACTAAGTATAAGAATATTCAAACCAATTATCCACTGCTCGGCCACTTTTTATCACATATAATCTCAGACGACGTGTTTTTAAGAAGAAAGAAAAAAGAAAAAAGTGACGGCGTATGTTTGGATTGGATGCTCTTCGTTGCACACGGAGGAGGACAATAATATTCGTTACTCCTGCATGACTTAACAGTGAGACTATATACTACTGCTATTATGTATGTATGTGTTATAAAACGATTTAAAATGCCTACAATAATAAATACATATGTAGATAGAGAATGACGGGTCTGCTTATAAATTCATCAGCATTACAAGTACCGCTATCTTCGTTATTATTGCTGTACATTGTATAACACTTACAATGCTTAAAGTTTTCAACGTAATGTTCGGAATGCGTAAATAGACGGACGTACTGACGTACAGTTGCAGGAGTATTTTTTACAACTAAAGAAAAAATGATCATCTAGAATACTTTTAGTTCATACTTCGTTTTTTTCTTTGGGACAGCGACAGGCCTATGACTGATTTAAGTAACTGCAAAAATAGTGAATGAAAATGAAGCCACACGGGTAGGTGGGCTACGAGACCATAAAATTCTTGATTTTCGCCGAAACTACCAAAATGATTGATATGCTTTTGCTGCTGTTCAATTAGGGTTCATATCCCTTTTGCTCAAAACTGAAGGAATTACCATTACTGGACATTACTGAAAATGTACAGCTAACCAATTTTCAATGGAATTGCGGAATCTTTGCTTTAAAAGTACAGTAACTGTTTTGCAACGTCGTCTTGAAATATAATAATTCAATGACATCACGGGAAGTAAACCTACTGCTGCGAATGGACAATAGGCATGTACAAAAGTATCCTCCTCTACGTTTAAACAACTGTTTTAAAACTTTCTGTAGACTAACTTTTAGCTAACAGTTTAGTGCTAGTGTGGTGACGCAGCACCTGAGTTTAAATTCAATTGGCCAATAAGTGAAAATAGAGGTTTTCATTAAGCTTCTTAAATAAATATGCAACTAAAATAATAAATCGTCACTTCCTTCCTGTTCTTATTGGTATTGGTATATATAATATTTATACTTATTTTTTAAACCTTCTTCATGTTTATATATTTCATGTAAACGAAGACGTGCTTGACTTGGATTTTTTTGAAGACGCGGATGTGATATACATAATCTAACTTAAATCGCTCTCAGGATTCAAGATGTTCTGTGATAAGCCCAACTGTTAATGGTAGTATGCGTGATTAAATTGTTACATGAATAATAGATTACCTTAATGCATGTGCGTTTTATTTTTACTAACTACATACATACCTACCTATATGAGTATGAGGATTTATCGTGTAACTATTATTTCGTTAGCCTTTCAATCATTCCATCTATTTTATCCTTATCACTTTTACTGACTACTCCATGCACAAAAAAGAACGATTTTTATGAAAACATTGCATGTTGTATGTATTTATAGGGCTCGGCTCGTGCTGCTTTTTACCGTGCTATTAATTCAGTTTCAGCAGCTTTCCATTTTCATTTCGACAGCTTGTTTGTTTATTTATTTTTATTAATACATTTGATACGTGCGAATAAAGTTAGCAAGCTATCATAGTAAAATGGGTTTGAGCTTACAACTACATTAATAATAAAAACTAACCTTCGTGAAATCAGCAAATTAGCAGAAAGATTCATTGCAATTTTGATTTTTTGCAGTTGCTATTATTATGTTGCACGTTAGACTAGCATAAATTTATCTATAAGAAATATACTAGTGATACATCATCAACCACGATTATTGTAGCCACTATGATGTACTAAAATTTGCAGACATGTTTACTGCTGATTGTAATTGTAATGCCAATGCGTATCGTTTTGTCTGACTGTCTCTCACTCTACCTGTTGCATTCTTCATCTACAATGTTATGCTCATGAAGATGCACACATGCTACACACATTATTGTTATTATTTGTGGGTAACGTGTTTAGTTTTATGATATGAGGTCAAAAAAGCCAGAGCAGCATTATAACAGCAACAAAGTGGCAGTTGCAGTGGTATAAACATCAGCAACAATTTACCATCATTCATAAGACAAGAGTCCATCCGTATCACTTTATTCAATCGTTCTGGGAATTTCTGGCCAAAGTTACTCACAAATACAATTAATATGAAGAAATGTAGCATGTAGAGTAGAATATTATGTTAAGTGCAACTTTATAGATTGTCTATATCATGAGTTAAGTATAAATATAATATCATGTCTATAGGAATCGGTTCAGTAGCACAATACATGTTTACTTTTTACGTGTAAAGTTAATCGTGCTTTGATGCGCGTGGTTAATCCCCAATAACCATCAACAAGAGAATTAATTCATCAGATTGTCTACACAAACATATTAATATCTGCAAAGTTGCAAGGTTTTTAAATATGTTGATTGCATTCTAAAAACTTTGGCATATACATTCTTTAATATTTGCATTTCCAAAACAAACTTAATTCGTTTCTCCGGCTTGTGTCACCAAAATTTGTTGCTCTTTCAAAATTAAGAACGAAAGTCCGTCTTTAATTTACGAAATCATCAGAAAACAGACAATCATAATCTAATGAATATATATAATGAGGATATTTGGAGAACAGCTCTAGAAAATGAAATGTTTTAAACGATAATCTTGAGCTCGGTTCGTTACATTATCATCACGGACTAGTTAATAAGCAAAGATTTTGCTGGTAATGTTGTTGACTGTACATTTTTACGGAATTAAATAAATACCATGCTCCAAATAATAAAGAAAATTAAAATACTTTGTGCTTTGTAAAATCAAATATATTATGCAGTAACAAACAAAAATGTGGTTCTTGACAGAAAAGTTAACTAGAATTCACAATTCGCAATGCATTTCAAAACTTATAAATACGTGGAGATATATACAATCAAATCAATAATAAGGTGCACAATTTAGCTGTAACCTACACCCTATACAAATGCATTTAAATCACAGTGGTCTTATACCACGAGCAAAATAAATAATGAACGTATTGTGAATAATTCCCTTTGTGCTGTAAAAATGCAAGTGTTGCATAAAATTTCTCACCGTTTCGTTTTAATAGTAAATTGTTATATGAATGCGTATTTGCGAAGTTCCTTTACCTAGATTTTGCAAACTTGAGCTTTTGTTCGTTCTTTAGTGACAGAAATCTCCATTAATTTGAATGAATAAGGTTTCGTAAGGTTTTTCCTCAACGCCACCTTGAACAGTCGCATTGTTGGTATAATTAGTGGGAACCCAGATTATAGATGCCAAACTTGTGGTGATGAGTAAAGGGAGGAGCTAAATATGGTCATTTAATACATTAAAGCTTTATTACTTGCCTTCTATTTATTTAAACAGGTGATGCCCCATATGATGATTGGGTAATTAATTTTTTTACCTACTCAATAATGGTAATAGACTTTGAGATTCAATCTTGTTGTATCTCATAAATTGTCACAACCAAGGGAAGACTGAAAATGATGCTAATTTTAAAAAGATTTGTATCAAAAAATCAAGGCAAGGCCCTACACTGATTGCATCAACCGTTTCAGTAACCATCAATCAAGTCTTCAAGATATGTAGTTTCTGACATTTTTGTATTTATTTTCGTACGTTTAACTGATGAAATTTGTTTTTAATGTAAAATTATCTCTGTGAAAAACATTCAACGAAGTAGGGATTTTTCATGCTTGCCTATTAATTTCGTATTACTTGAATGAAATATTTATTTAAAATGAGAGATTGCATTTTCGTAGATGCTAGAAAGAAAAAATTTGATGTAGTAGTAATTGTGAAGCATATTTAGCAACTGCTTACCGTTCCATAAATGTTTGTATGAAGTTTTTATATTTTAAAATTTCCCTTTTCTCAGAAGTGACCGGTTTCTTTTACTGTAGCTTGTAAACCTGCCGTATTTGTAGGGGTTGTACTTTTACACTTGGGACTCCAAATAGGCAATAATAAAATTGAAATCCCATCAGTATCAGTACACGCATGAACCTAAATAACATGCTCAATAGTTACTTTAAAGAATTGGGTTAGGTATGATATGACACTAACGAGGAACATAAATACTTCATAGAGAAAATACACGAAACGTGCTTCTTTGTGATTAACTCTTCCTTTTTGACAACACTATTGCCCAACTCATTTCATCTGCGATTGCAGGGAAATAAAACCTCGATTTTACCCAAATCTACAATTCTTCTGCTTTCAACATATAACAATGAATAATATTCTCTACGCATTTTGTTTTCTATGTTGAAAATACTAGACACACAAAGAGACACACATGTTGGGCTATTGTCTGTTCTGTGTCTGTTGAATTGCTACCCCACAAATAAAACATCCACTTGTTGATATATTACATTTCATTCCTTCTTAGAGACACACACAAAAAACTATCCTACATCGCCATAAAAGATGATGACTCTACCCTACTGATGATGTCGGAACAACAATTTTTGACAGAGCTCCCGAGTATTCTCACTTTAACAATCCGTGTAAAACGCGCAAACTACAATTTACAACCGCTATTGAGTTTATTTTACTTCTTTTTTTTGCGTAGACTCGAAAACCGAACAACACTGAAGCGATAATAATGAAAATGGTAAGAAAGAAGATGCAAAAAAAAACTCTTTCGAAAATCTAATTATTTTTTCATAGAATTTTTTTGTATCGAATATACAACCAAATAGAAGCATTTTACACACAGCGTGCATGCGTTGTTGCATTGCTCGCTGTGCAAGTAATTTATAAAGACGTCGATACAGATGCAAGACAGTTCCTCGTTGGCGACAACAGTGTAGTATAACTGTACAGAATAGAACCTCATCCGATTTTTTAAACCAGATTGGAAACGACTATAATACGTAACAAGCTGTTTTGAAAATCGTAACAATCTAAATGGAAACGTTTCTACAGATTGAGTTTAAACCACAGACGAGAAAAATTTAGGTAATAAATAAGTACTAGTTTAAATGTTTGCTAGTCTGTGAGTTAAAATAAAACTACAAAATTCGATGCAAACAGATATCTCGAATGATAGCAACGAGAAATGGCTCTTGAATTTAATTCAAGTGCCTCTGAAATTGTTTTTTATAAGTTTTGTTCGCTCCCTGCCATTGATGTAAAACTTATGTTGTCCGAATGACCTAAATGTTGGCTATTGACGAGACAAATGTTCACTTGTTATCTCAATCACTTATTTTTTCTGATCAAAATTAATGCTTATTTTTCTTTTCTTAATATCGCAACTAATGAAAATAAAATTTGAATGTTCTCATTGGTTGACGCTCACCTAAAATTTGGTAGAGAGAAATAGAGAGTAAGGGTTAGCAAAAGACAAAAAAAAAGACAATTTCACAACTGAATGATTTTCATCTATCAAATATATTTAACTCCTTATTAAGTACTTGACGGCAATAACAATAGAATTATAAGCCTTATCATTATTCAAGATGTATAAAATTCGATTGTATGAGGTCTGTAGACATTTATAAACACTGAGAGTTACAAAGATAGACCATCGTCGATAATCCTATTGTTT
>JAQFYG010004347.1:0-11145 GCA_034694325.1 Entomobrya corticalis | reverse complement strand
GTGTCGAGGCGGATCATTTTTATTGAAAGGAAATATTATTACTGACTTAAAAACAAGCTTTTATATGAAACATCTTTATTATTGAAAAATCTTTGGATATTTTTCATATTTCTAATATTTCAGGTAGTGAATGTATACTTAAAGTATTTCTTCACAGATCTTCATTTGCAAATTACTCTAATTTATCCCATATAATATAAAGAATTTTTAGTTTCTTTTAAAATAACGAATCAAATAGTTAAATATGATTTTAGTTTGAAAATTGAATATGAACTAAACAAATATTATACTTGCCCACGTGAATGTTAGTTTGACATCTTTAATTTAAGTTCTTGTTTTTGCTCTCTGACGAATTGAGCGCTACGTAAAGACTGTACCGTTCACTGAACCTGCTCACAAACTTTGCAAGTGTCAAAAGTACATACATCTAAAACATCAACATTATACAATAACTGTAATCATTCATCAACATAGTCATCGTCTCATAACGTCCCCCTTCTAAACTTTCAGTCGTGAAAACTCCATAGCAGAACTTTCCCCATGCTACAACCTTCATTTTACTCCAGCTTCAACTATTTTTTGCTAATATCACGCACATTCACCTCCATAAATATAAACTTTGCATTTACATTAATAATAAGCACATCTCGTCTTCTTGTGCTCCTCCCTAGTTTTTCAGAGAAAGATTGGCAGTGGTGAAAACAAAAAGTGAAAGAAATGAGTTACTCTGCTGTCACTTTTCTAGGCTTCATTAGAACAAACACAACAGGAATGCCTATATACCTGTATGCCTGCTTGTCGGTATGATATCTCTGCCAAATTATATAACGCCGTGTCGCACTGCTCTTCCACTAGCTCTTTAAATTTCTCCGCCAACAATCTTCTAAACTGCTACTGCTGCTGATGTTAGCTGAGTGCTGATTCACTGTTTTTCTTTCAAAATAGTTTACAATATTTATATAGTACATCTCATAGTGCCTACTTGGCTCGTTTTATTTTTCGTAAACGCTGTGCTTATGTACAACCAGCTACTTGCTAGTTTTTTAAGGAAAGGAGTTTCCACGAAAGAAAACATATACTCTTCTTTCTGGTTGAATGAATCTCTTTTTTGCACATTCACAAAAACTTTTTTCTTATGCCAATGTCATTCCTCCACATTATCTAAAATAGGTGGCCATATTGTAGATTTAGGAGCAAAGCTTCTATAAAATTTTTATGCAGACTACTTTTTCATACTTTCTCCTCCTGCTGAAGATTGAACTCTGTTGAAAACTTTCTCCACTCGTTTTCATGTATATTTATCAAGAAGGCATTGAGTATTCTACATAGGTCGGTAGCCGGTGGTAGATAACTAGAGAAATACTTTAGTTGACAGATAAACTGCTAGTATATAGGCACATAAGCATAACTGGATTTAAGATGGCTTTGAATGAGCTGCATACAAGCTTGGATGGAGAAAAAACACATTATATACGCTAGTTGTCAGATTTCCTTTTGCTACAGGTTCGGTAATAATAATATGATACTTTTTTCTGCCAAACAAACAGTTCAAAAACTCCTACAATTCCTACTACCAGTTCGTCTACTTATCATACCGTTAGAATTATAATGAATATATAGTAAAGGACTAATATAGCGAGCAATATAAATTGCCAAATAGTTTTGGTTTTATTTCCTCCTCATTCTCTTTCTTCAAGTTAAGCAGTTACGTTCTCCGTTCTACAATTTCCCTTCTTTTGACTTCCTTATTATTCTTGACTAAAAGTTTTTATGTAGTAAATAGTAGCAAAAGAGCAGAAAAATAGTATTATTGGAATTTTTCTTCTGACTCAGCAAGCAACAGCAAAGCAGTCTATTGACTGAGCCGTATTTAGAAATCCTGATGCCTATTGTAAATGTAAATATGTATGCAGGAAAGAAAAGAGAAAGCGTGTATAATATCTAAACTGTGTGATTATATCAATAGGCACATGCCACTATTTCCATTATTTTTTTTACGAGATAAAGTGACAAGAGAAAAAACTTGAACGTCTTATTAGCTGAAATCGCTTTCTCCATGCTTAACAAAATTGAATTAAAGACAAGTCAATAAACGAAAAAAAGAGAAGAGACACTCTTCTGAGCAATGATAATAATGTTGATAGAACAGAACTAGTCCGGTTGGACAGAAGACTGGTAATAAACACGGCTAATGTTGCAAACTTGCTGCATAATAGAATAGTTTACTCCATAATGAGGAGCGTAGCGTGTGTCTCGCCCACCCTCGAAGAACGTTGAACCCCTCTCACTCACCGCAACTTGAGGGAGTTGCAGCAGAAACAGAGGTGAAATGTCAAGTCTAGTGTGTAACCAAAGGATGTACAAAGGATATCTTCTTCATGGGTGGTGTCTTGTAATTTGATACATTAAGCACACAAGCAAACAAAGACATGTGCCTACTTTCTGTCAGCTATAAAGGAAGGAAAAAGTATTGTTATGGTCTATAATAATATGACTCTTGGTGCTTGGTTTTACTTTGGTTTTCAGACGCTTATTGTTGCGCGTTGGTGGATCAAAATGATACATGTTGCGAATGCTGACAGGAATATTTGTCATTCAGAAAGATGGAACAAAAAGACTTGTCCTGGAAAGCTGGGTGGATTCCCGCATTTACATTTTGACTGAAATGATGGAATGCATAATCCTTTTTGTGAATCGTAGCACGTGACACAATGGGATCATGATATCAAACGACTAGACGTTTAAGTTTGAAGAAGAATTATGAATAATAATCATATGTGGTAGTTAAAGCATTCCTGTTTTCCTTGAAGTAATCCAATTGAAATTGTGATAAAAAGCAGAGAATCATATCATATCATACCGTAATACTTTAAAGAATGACTATAAGGATGAATGGTATCTAGAAAGAACAGCCACAACATCGATATTGCGAAAGCAATAAGAAAACTAAGCTGGTAAAGCTAAGTATTAAATATGCAATATGTTTATACTTACCTTGGATGGTGTTGGTTTGGTGCTACTTTCCTATTTGAAGATCAAGTCCAATTCAACATCAAGGCTCTGTAAGAGAAAAATCAGTTTAATTAGTTAAGTGAATAGCTTATTAAAGTGGTTTATGTATTTTCTTTTAATTTTTTTATAAAACACAAACAATAAGTTGGCACAATTGCTAGCTTTATAAAATGAACTTTGAACCCTTTAATTGAGATAGTATGCAATTCATTTTCATGAGGCACTGCGCATATGCTTTTACAACATTTTCGTTTCCAAGAATCAGAGAGTTGCATGGAAGGATGTTTCGGGTTAGGAATTTTCATTCTCAGTAATACTTGTGGTGTATCTCAACAAAGAAACCACAAATGGTAATAAAATTATGTAGCAATCCATTTACACTAAGGAGAAGGGAGAGGGATGCATATTTAAGTGGTACGTGTACAAGTAACTAGTAAATATTTGCGTTACGTCTGGCGGCAGTAGCAGGCTCTGGAATTTATATATTTCGAAACGCCTTTTTTCATCTTTTATACTTTTAGGTAGAATGTGCGTTTTGTTGTGCTAAAGTATTTACTGTTGCGAGTCTCTGCTGGCACGTGCAATGTAAAGTGTGGAGTACAAAGGCTTTGCTGACAAGTGATAGAAAAGAGATGGAAAGTAAACAGAAAAGTACTGCTTCACTCATTCACATATCCCCCAATTCCAAAATACTTTTCTCCCTAAAAACGCAACAAAAATTAATGAGAAGAGAAGGATAAAGAGAGGTGCAGAGTTATAGCTGCGATAAAGCTTTATTCTCACTACTCAATGGATGCGCAACCAATGATTATGTTTATGTATCACACTGCATTGCTGGAAATACACAATAGCATCAATAACAGTGCAGCTCTTAAATTTTTTATAGATTTACCAACATCCTTGTAAAATAAGCCCATAAGTATACAAATATACACGAGATAAGTGTGTATTGAAGTTTGGTGTTGTAATATTCTGCAGCAATAAATTCAAAAGCATACACTTTCTTTCTTTCATAAAAGGAATGGAATGTTGTAGCAATCGGAAAAGTGAAAACTAGAAAGGAAGCTATATTTGTAGTTTACAGTTACTTGCTAAAAACAGCACAGATAAGTATTTGATCGTGTTTTTTTGTGCATGATATTGTATTCACTGCTGAAAGCATATTAATACGAGGGGACCGGTAATTAGAAACTTGAAAAATAAAGAGCAATTAGCTTTAATAAAATTTCGAAAATTGATAATGTGTAATTAAAATAGAGCTGACATGTCTATACTAAAAACCTCACTCAGAGCCTTAGAGATACGTGCAGTTCAACTCAAGAATGCAAAGTCAAGAAATTAAATTCATCTACAAGCGCAGCAAAGTAAAAGATAAAATATAAATAATAGCTATATTTAGATTTTAGATGAGCCAGTAGTTTTTTAGATCTACTTGCATACCTGCGCCACTGCATTCGTAACTGAAGCAAGGTTGACTCTAATACGCTGGAATTTACAAACATATTGCCAAAAATTGCTTCTAGTTCTAGCTGAGCTGAACTATTTATATAGGTAATTCAACATAGGTAGTTTTATAATACATACTCGTAACTAAATGTGTTTTAGAAAATAGTTTATACACATAATACAGAGACAGATACAGGTAAGTTACTTTCTCTTTTTCACATGATGCAAACCAATATATGTCTCTGAGAAAGTTACCACTTGGAAAGGTTCAGGATGATACAGGTACACCTATTCAAATAAAGCATGTACTATTTCTGTTTACCAAATTTGCCAGGTTATATATGCGTGTCAGTACCGACTAGGTCTCCTCCGGGTATTTCTTAACTAGCCTTACTCTCAAATGAATCTTCCGCTTCCTCTGCCTTCTCTTGAAACAAGATACCACATGGCAAAGAACCGTCTTCCCTTTAATTTTCCAGGTGAGCTCTTTAGGTGATTGCGAAATTCGCCATTTGAGTATGAATGACTGTGTCAAAATGGTTACAGTAATCTTTTCTCTCATGAGAGTGTGTAGTTACGTGATGCGGTACAAGACACAAGACATGAAACCATTACATACATGTATGCACCCATTTACACAAGGACGGCAAGATAACGACTTTTGCGAATTCCAAGCTAGCAGGAAACCAACTGCTGAAACATATAGATATCTCTGCTCCACTTTTCTCCCTTTTGCACCGAACATTTATATGTTATTATGGTGCCAGTAGAGCAACACAAATAATAGTAGGTGATTAGTAATTAAAGTGTGGATAAAACAATCTTGCTTTGTAAATCTTTACTCAGTCAGAAAACCTAAAACTCATTCATAACAAAAAATCCTTGACTTATATCATGTAATGAGGAGTTGTGTATTTATTTATAGTAAAATAAAACAAAAAAAATGTACGAGAGGCGGAAGGCGGATCCAGTTAAATAGAAAAACATTGACGATGAATCGTCCTCTCCACCCAAAACTGCAAAAATACATGCCTCACCTTCTTTTTTAATTCACTTTGAGCAATGATAGTAATCTGGTAACATGATGGATTAACATGGTTAAATTACAAAAGAAACTCCAATTCCCTTCTCTATTTATTTACGTAAAAACAGGAATGTATAAAAACAAAAGTCATTATTTTCATTTCCATGTATCAATTAAACATTGTAGTTTAGCGCATTATCATCAGAGATAAGACTGAAAAATCAAAACTTGCAAACTCTCATACCTATCTAAAATAGAACAAAGGGCCCTGTGTAATGCAGTTTATTCATGCTATGAAGTGTAGGATAGGTTGGTTTAGTATACCAGTTTCCAGGGTTTATTAAAAGAACTGGAAATCAGTATGTATTAATTGTACACGATTGTACTTGATTGCATATTCGATTAAATGATCGTAGATATTAAGGAATACATTTAAAATCGAGTATGGCATGATCTTGTAATGGCTTATTGGGCCTAACGACCTACCAGCACAGTCAAGGTTTCACAGGGGCAAAACGAGAAAACATCGAAGTATGCAACAATGGATAAAATGTAAAAAGTATAGATCTAATTTAGTAGGTTACAGAAATTTCACAACTTAGTTTTGCAAATATATATCTTCTAAAGAATGTCACAGTTTCTCTTTAGTAAATCACGTTTTTAAAAGTAAAAAATCATATATTTTCAAATAAGGAATTTTCGCAATGTATTTGTTTATTTTACCTTTATACACTAATATTTTCTTACATTAACATTAATACTTTTAGCGTATCAAGGAACATCTAGTTTTCAAAACTTATTTTTCTAACCGAAACATCTTGTATTGTTTAGCTTAAGTTATCAAACAAGTAAACAGAAGGATGATTATTATACAATACTTGGCTGAAGGCATTGTAAAAAGAAAATACGAGCTCCACCAAAGTCGCTTAAAGGTAGTTTATGGTATTTTATAATGCCCACTAATGTTTTAGATAGAATTTAAACCCTTTAGTACATGAAAGTTAGTAACCTCCATTATGCAATTCTAAATATCTATACAACATGTAGAACATGTAAGACAAAGACAGACAGACTGTGACTCGTTAAAGAGGATCCAATACAGATTCAGTTTAATCTAATTCTAAAAGATTGCTTTAATCCTGAGGCCTTTGAACGCACACAACATTGTACAGCTTGTATAAGACAGTTGCATGTTTGTTTTTACACAAGAATAATGAATTCTCACAATATTGCGAAAACAAAAGAAAAGTTAAGCCTAGTGAATCTTTATTATAAAGCTGATGGTTTCATGCACGTAGTGTGTAGCTTCAGGGCGAGATAAAAAGCGCATGAATGCACTATAAAGTAAAAACTTTCTCTCTCGTTTTTCTCCTCAATTTGCAAGTGTCAGGCCGATACGTGACATGAGCTCAATTAGGTTCTTCATAACAGTTTCTATTGGATTAATACAACTATACTATGCTTAGTGTAAGGTGCAACCTTACTTTTTTAAATAAATCTAACATTTTTAGTTAGTTCAAAAAAACTTGCTTTCCAACTAAGAGAATACATATTTTTTGCATAAAATTGACTAAGTTATTGGATAACATGTTGCATAATGTTTTACGGTACCTGACACAACATCTGAGCAAAAAAGCAGGTGACCTCACATCATGAAAATCATGAAAAAGTTTGCATGTAAATATGAAGTAGCCCCACAATTTGAGAGTAATTTTGTGGTGAGTTCACAGAATGAAAACGTAACTACTAACACATCCGCAAAATCTTTTGGTCACGTTGGGCCTGCTAAATTGAACGTAAAGTATAAAAAGTGGCACCTTCCTATAACGATTACTTTAACAAGGAAGTATATTTTCTACACAAAATAATATCTTACCTGAATAAATTCTTTCGTCCTCGCAAATGTGTAGTCAGAAATGATGACTCTGTTCCAAAATGTTGCACCAGTCAACCGGGTAGACTAACGTTCTATTATGTTGCTTTGTGTTATGGGTTTACTCGAGATGAAGACAGAATTTTATTACGAAGACAGTTTGCCAAGAAGACAAGTTTTCAGAAAAGCGGCGACAACAGTGGCGGTGGTGATGTGATGATGACTCTCGAGTCAGTTCAGTTGAGAATGTAGTATAGCAGTTAAAGTGTTCAGAGGGTTGTTGAAGGAAACACCGCAGTGAGAATTGAGGTAAAATGTCACGTTTGGCTTAAACCATGTACTAGTCCTAAAAGTACGTACACTTTCACACCGTCAGATACTCACTCAGAGAATTTACAAACTTCATACATACAAATCATGTACAGAGAAAATGGCCCTCCCCGAATTTCTACTCTAGTAAACTTTCTTAGATCAAGCGTGCAGACCTGACGGGACTATGATGTGTGAGCGACAAATGGAACAGGATTAGAGCAATATGTAAGTTAGCATGAGTTCAACAATCTCAAGGAATAACTTCCAGTCTTAGCTTAAGAATATGTCTGATACATCAAAAATATACCTGCTAGATGTTTTCTTTAGTCCTTCCCCGTTTTCACCTTTTTTACACTTTTTCGTCTTTTTTGTAACAACTTTTCGATTGTATTTCTGGTAGATAGTTTAATCCTTTACTCCATAAGGTTCTAGTATGTACAAAACAAACACATAGTGTATAACTACTGTTTTGAAATACAGACTAGGACATACGATACACACTTTTCTACGCTTGGAATAACTACGTTGTGTTGTTTATTGTCAGAACTCAGAGGTAACCAAAGGTTAATTTTGAAGTTTCTTTGATATTTTCCCTAAAAGTGATGTATGTATACCTTGGAATGCACGCTTTATTTAAGATTGTTCTTTTCTTCACCAAGGTATGCAAATGAAGATAATTTTTTTGCGTTTGACATCTTCTGATTTTGACACTTGACCTGTCATTGCAGACAATAAGGATGTTTCGATTTATGTTCAATTCTAAAAAGTCAATGCAGAGATATATTTCCATAAATTCCCAAAAATAGCTGGAATATTACACGTAGCTTTTTTTCTACTAATATCAATATTTGCTAAAAATGTGTTTATACGTTTGTAAACAGAAATAAAATTTGAGTTGATGTAAATATGTCAGTAGTACAAATATGTCAATAAACAGCATGCTCTTTTGAAACTACAAGGGGGAAAATATGACAGTTGCATAAATTGAGATTGTATGGACAGAATTGGGTTTTTTTCTTTCGAAGAAAATTTATGTTTTTGTAAAAGTTTATTGATTTCATGTAGTAAATGAATTCTTTGTGCTTATTAGCAGAACGTTCATAACAGCAGGAAGGAAGGATGTAAAATGCAAGAAAATGTCCTTGGAATTTTTTTGCTGTGTCAAGACACTGTCAACTACCTGGAACAGCGATGTAAACGGTACTGCTTGAGATGAGGCAATAAATTACTTACTGGTGCTCCAGTTTAGTGAACAAACTTTCTTACGACAAGTCTGCTCCTTCAACGTCAATGAAAACTTTGGGTTGCTGAGATAATTAATTACAACGCTGGTGACTTCACTTTGTGTTCTTGAATGTAAAGTTTCTTCACTTATTGACTATGTTAATCAGCAAGGACATTCCTGAATTAGTGAACTTTCCTTGTGAATAGATGTAACTCAATTTCTTAATTTCTGACTCATTTACCCCACATTATATGGTATAAGAAACAACAGATTGTTTATTCAACCGGGAAGATTTTCTTGCAGCAAGGCAGCAAAATTATCTACAAGTTTGACAGTTTTTACACCTTTGTTTTCCGAATTGCAAAGAGAAAAAATAGTTTAGAAAAACTACATATGCCGATTAATAGTCTTGAAATTGAAGAAGTCATCAAGACTTTCACTAGCAAGTGAATTTAGTAAAATTGGTAAAATAAATTCATCAAAAAGTCAAAGCTTTAATGTTCTCTGATTGTGTGTAAAAATGTGAAAATGACACTTCACACGCACTCTTCAAAAAGTATACTCTATTCAACTTCTAACTCTCGTTTATAGAAAAAGTCATGTATCAATCAAGAAGGTAGTTAGCTGAAACATAACATTTGTAGATATCATCATCGACGAAATGAAGTTGCACAAATCTTAAGTACTTACAATTAGCACAGTAGACTTTGTAAAAGAAAATCCAACTTTTTACTCACTTTTCATGTAACCAATCAACCTGTTCAAAGTACGTTCCCAAAGAGTTTCTTCTTATCAAGTTTTGAGAAATCGCAGAGGTGGAACCCCCTTTTCAACTTTGCCTAATTAGCGAGGTGTCACAAAGTTTGAAGAAGCCATTTTCTTTTAAAATATTTCCACCCATTCTGCTAAATCTTGACTTGAAAATGCTTTCACCATGTGTGTAACGTTCTATATACATAGTACTAATTAATTAGGTGCAACATTACCCTATCTGTTGATCTACTATATGCGTAGCACCATTTGCTACGAGCAAGTACAAAAGGGTTTGAAGTTGTTTCACAATCCCCCAAAACGTTTGTCTCATACACTTTGCTACACTGGGGCTTCACCAGTTCACCTTGAGATTTGTTTATTTGTTTGCTTAAATACTTTATTTATTTCAAAGAAAATCTTCAACATCTGAAATCAAAAGTTGGCAATCATAGCCCAAGAAAGTGTGTAACTGATAACACACGTGTTATCATGCCGAAGCACATGAACAAGAGAGAACATCAAACGCACAATGAGATTTCTTTCTAGTTATTGCTGTTAGCTTCTTTTTCTCAGATATACAGCCCAAGAGCTTAACACCCGTTTCGCTGTTTGCACTTCGTCTGCCGAACAAACACTGTCCTCAGATGGGGACGAAGCAAATGGGTAAAGCTAGGGAAATAAACGCACACAAAGGAAAACTGGAAAAGTAGAAGGGAGAATCAACACAGCAAGTTGAAGCTACGGATATAGAGATGCTTATTATAATGCGTCTGGGGAAGCTTACCAAGAGGGAGCATAAAAACGGAGAAAAATAGAGGGATACATGGATAGAATCTATCGTTGAGTTCCAATCTTACCTAAAGAACGCTTATTCAAATCGCAAATCGCCAGTTTATTTTGGGGTTTCTTCAATTCAAAAATGTTTTCGATTTCAATGTTATTGTGTAAATGGGACAGAGCGGTATTCGGAAAATAAATACTTTTCTGATATCTTGCATCATTTTGTGCTTAGCATATTATTACGATGAAATTGGAATAGGTACAATTCAGATTTGGTAGAAAGCCTGCTGAGAAAAATATAAAAATTACGAAATTATTACGCAGGGGCAAAGTGTATTGAAAAAACTTTTTTAATTTGCTTTTATGGATATGTACATGGGGCAGGGACGCGGACGTACCGAGAGAAATGTAAAAAAAGAAAAGAGTGAAATGTAAGGGAGCATTGACGGGGGTATACTGAACAGAATGAATATCTTTTTATCTGCTGAAAGAAAACAACATTGCCGAAAAAATAAACTGAGTGTAGCAAAATATATTTTGGGGACGTATTTATTAAGTGCCAGGTACTGGTACTTTATAATAATACATGGTGGGAGCAAAAATGTCTGTCTGTCTGTCTGTCTGTCCGTCTGTCCGTCTGTCCGTCCGTCCGTCTGTGCGATAACTCAAGAACGCTTCAACCGATTTTGATGAAATTTGGTATACATATACAAGTAGTAC
>JAQFYG010004346.1:0-11146 GCA_034694325.1 Entomobrya corticalis | reverse complement strand
AGGTAAGGTACGAGGTAGGTAAGGTAGTAGGTAAGGTACGAGGTAGGTAAGGTTAAACCAGTAGGGTTACTTCAACCTTAATGTTGTTATTTCAATCGCTTTATCAATTCCCAAATGAATTTCGAGATTAGTAAAAAATTAAAACAGTTTGGACTTATTACTCAAATTCCTACACGAATACTAAGCAATTTCAATCACGGTTGGGCTCTGTATATTATGTGGGATTCAGTATTTCGATGAAAACTTATTTGCTCAATCCAAAATGGCTTTTTTGATATTTTTCTATCCACAAAATTCTGTTGCACATTCCTACTTGCTTTTCTTTCCAAACTCAAGCGTAGCATTATCTTCGGTGTAAATCTGAATAATATGTAAATTAAAGCAAAGTCCTTATTTTTTAAATACAACATGACCTCAATAATCTTTCCGAGTCCAGACAGTTAAAACTTTGAAAGCCACCTGCATTGTATACAGATTTGTTGCATCTCATATCTTCTTTTCGTTTTCTTTTCTATCGTTAGATAAAATACGTGGTCAATATTTTAGCTCGCTTAATCTTCATCTTCAGGCTTAGCAAATAATCGTTTCATATGAGGACATTTTAGTTTAGTTAGACTGAATTACAGCATCACATCACATCTTTGTTCAACTTTAATTATAAAAGCATCAAGGGAAGTATCTTCAAAATCATTACATTGAGCATTTAATACGGGGCAATGTAGTAAAATACTGCAGACGGAATATTTTATACAAGAAATCATGAATTCCGATTTACAATAGATTTTTTAAGTTTAAGAAATTTTATCAATGCTTTTTCTGAATTCATTCGACTACTCATTTCGTCATTTGTTGTATATTGTTTTATGAAGGAAAATGTAGGTAATTTTTGTGCATGGGATTATTGTATGCTTTTTACTTTGTATATTGACAAAAATAATAGGCTTTTATACTACGGTTCCCAGAAAAGCAACTAGAAATACTAGAATACAGCTAGCTGTGTATAAATGGAATGAGTTTTTAACACATTTGCCCAATGCCCAATACTGACTTGGCTACTCACTTTGCCAGAGTAGGGACGTAACTCGTACAGCATAGTTGAGTCAAAGTCATCTGTCTAAAACCAAAATAAAAGATGTATTCTCTTGAAAATAAGCCTTTTGACAAGTTCTTTAAATCAGTTTTTGCATAAAATGTCTTCTTTTCACAGTTTATTTGTGTAGCAATTAGTTAAAACATACTTTAAAAAGTGAATATTGTGCTGATATACATTCTTAGTCATTGGTTGTTTGCATAGTATATTTTTTTTGTGCTGGCTCCGTCAACATTTCACGGCCGTAACACGTCGCAGATCGGCAATTTCTATAAACCTAAAAAGCTGAATATTTTTGTTGGGAAACAAAGTCCATTGCAGTTATTACAGTGATGGCTTCAACTTCAACAGAAGGGCCGGGCGCAGTAAACGAAGATGGGGAGGGTATTCTACTAAACTATTGTGCAAATTGTCAGCAACAGCTTAAATGTGACAAGGAGAGAGTATCTATAATTTATGGACTAAATGCTAATGCTGACATTGCTGACCATCAGGATGAAGACAACCCCGTCCCAGTACTAAAAGCCATGTCACTTATTTATGGATTTCCACTGGGGGAAAATCGTAATCAAAATGTCACAATTTGGAGAAAAGATGATCACTGTGCATTATGCGAAGAATGCGGAAAAGCTGTAACTGATTTTTATCACGCTTTCCAAAAGTTGATGATGTTGGCGCATGAGGCGTCTTACATTTCTCAGGGGTTAATGCAACTTCGCGAATGTTTAAAAAATGCTTTCTCCACCGAAGAAATTCAGAAGAGGCAAGAAAACGTTGATAACCACATTAAAAAGAAAAATGTTGGAAAACGGAAGAAAATAGTGACTGTCACCAAGCTAAAAACTATCCCTGCAACAGTTGAAGACGATGGATGCAAAGCTACAAAATTGTTATCTCCAGTACCTCCTGTTGAAAATCTTTCTGAAAATGTCAATTTACTTGAAAACGATGAGAGTGCTTTTGACCTGGGAATTGTTAAAGTAGAAACGATATTAGGACAATCAGAACAATGCCAAAATGTCGCACCCACTCTCAAGAACATCAAACGCAAGAAAGATAAAGTTGAGGTTCCGGTTGCATGCACGTCAGAGGAGGAGATATTGTCTGGAACAACACAGATTCTTTCGGGTAAAAACTGAATTTTAATTTTAATATGTATATGCGTTCATATAGGAAAGCAATGCCAAAATAAAATGATTTCTATACTTGCCCTTTCTTAAACAGAAAATGGAAAGATGATTCGGGCGTCCACAAGAATAAGAAAAATAAAAACTCCAGGGGATTTGGGGGAAAATCAAACACCAAAGTTATCCATGAAAGGTACTGGACGTCGCACCAAATCTGGAACTGGAAATAAGACTGAAAATATAAATGGTTTGTTTTTGTCCTCTACTTTAGAGTTAATATTACTATTTTTCTTAAATGAAAAATGATATGGAATCGAGTTTTATGAGAAATTTTTGGTGATAACTGTTCTTCTGTTTCTTTTAAGACTCCACTGACCAACAACAAACCAACTTGATTGATCAACATGCAGAAATTTCTCCAACCAAAATTGAAGTTCCCGAGACCCCTGACAAAGTCATGATAGAGCCATTAACAAAAGTAAAACCCAGAAAACTTTCACTGCAGAAATCTGTAAATAAAAATGCAAAGAAGAAATCAGCAAAAATAAAAACTGGAAACCTACTAAAAACTCAGGGAGAGAAAACCAACAATCTTCAGAAGAAAGATAAACAGTACAAATGTGAACACTGCGACAAGAAATTTAACATGAAAGCCACGTTTGAAAAACATTTAGCCTCACATGAAAAACAAGGCCTACTGTGCAGATGCACTGTTTGTGACCAAGTGTTTCCCACGGTCGTAACTCTAACTCGTCACATTACTTCAGTTCATGAAGCCAACAAAGACAAACAACATCAACTAAATTATCCATGTACAAAATGCCCTTCAAACGGGCCATCATTTCCAAACGAAAGCGAATTGAAATCACACTTTGAAAATATTCATCATATCAATCTGTCAAAGTTTTGTACAAATTGTGACAAGTCATTCAGTTCTGCGGATCATCTCATTCGCCACTATAAAAGTAAAGAACATTTAAATGCTGTTAAGACAGAAAAAGATCTATTCATTCTTCCGGATGGAGATGTCACTAAAGATTCTCCCAATGATTTGAATACTTCTTCAGAGAGAAATGTAGAGCAAAGTGTGTTTAAATGCAACCAATGTAACAAACTATTTAAAAGGAAACATCAGTTAAATATGCATATTTTATTTCACAATGAAACGGAACCCCGATTTGGCTGCTCACAATGTCCCAAAATGTTTTTACAGCCAAATGCTCTTCGTGATCATATACTGGTGCATACCTCGGATAGTCCATTGATATGCAATCAATGTGGCAAAGTTTTTGGAAGGTAATTTCTAAAAATACAAATTTTAAAAAAGTAGTAATTATTATTGATATTCTAAAAATCTTTAGACGAGATCACTATAAAAGGCACATGGACGTAGTGCATGACGAAAATCGGACAAAAAAGAAGCGTAAAAGAGGATCAGACGCTGAGGGGAAAAGTGAGGTGGTACATTCATGTGCACAATGCCAAAAGACTTTCTCCCGGAAGGAGTATTTGCGTCATCATATGCGTATTCACACAGGTGAAAAGCCTCATGTTTGTGACCTTTGTGGAAAACAATTTCGTGACCCAAGGAATTTAGCTCAACATCTTATTACGCACAAGACTGACAGGCCTTTTTGTTGCAGGTAAGCCAGTGTATAAAAATCAATGTTTACAATGGTGAATGGTGTCAATCCACGTGAATATTGCTGGAATTCAATGTATATTTCAATATTTTCAATTTGGTTATTTTTCAGTGTATGCGGTCTGACTTTTAAGCGTGCTCATCATCTAAACGATCATGAAGGTACCCACCGGCAAAATGTTGCTCGTCCTTTTGTGTGCGCACAATGTGGGAAAGCTTTTAAATTGCGAAAACATCTTATTAGTCACGAGTTGGTTCATACAGGATCCAAAGATCATAGATGCCATGTTTGTGGGAGAGCCTTCAGCAGGTTTAATAAATTTTAATAAATTTAATAAAATTTAAAAAAATTAAATCAATTTAATAAAATTAAATTTTAATAAATTTTCAAGTTAACAGGAGAAATTTATGCAGGATTTACATTTTATTGTTCCTCGCGGCGTAGGAAAGACAACCTCCAGCAGCATATTAATAAACTACACGGGAAAAAATTAGCTGAGGACCTACTAGTTGTTGTGGAGGAACAACGTGAACGATATCGTCAATCTCACATTGAACAGCAGCAATCTACACTCACATCTGAAGACATTGAAGAAGATTTAGAATGTGTTTTGGAAGAGGCTATGCATGTAACGGATAATGGGCGACCTTCCATGTCCGGTGAAAAAAGAAAAGCCGTTGTTGTAACAGACCAAGTACAAAACATTTTGCATATTATACCTACGGAAGTGGTGACGACGCTTGCCGTTCCCTTTTCCACAATTATTCCAACTAGTGGTTCCACAAAGTTTACTTATCCTTAGATTTAATCATAGTTTTTCTGTAAAAAAAGTGTCATTTCTTAAAATTATTGATGCAGCCTAATCCGAAAGACATTAAAATGTATGATTGGCAGGTTTTAAGTATATGCTTTGTGAAAAATAAGATTGCACATTATCAGTATTATATTATAATTGTAGAAATTTTAATATTTGTTAAAAACTTTATATCATTTTAAATTCATATTACAGTCTATTTGGTTGTACAGTCAGTCATCATTCATTATAAGACAAATAATATACCATGCATCATTCAATAAAAAAAAGTTTATAGGTTTCGATTAAAATAAGATATTTTCTTAATAAAAATCAAGCAACTTTTTTCCACAGCCTAAATAACTGGTAAAACAGCTTATTAAAACGTACAGACAAAATCATTCATTATTATTACAAATTACAATTCTCATTCATATACTGTGCATGCTTGTCTTGATTTAGATTACTTACATTTTATTAAAATAACAACCAATTTGGTTTCAATGATTTGCTTCAATATCCAACAAAGTATGACTAGATAAAAAATATTAGAATGAAATGGGCAATTACATAATATTGTTTAAAAACAAAGCTATTCACTGTCACTTTATAAGAACTTTGGTAGTTTTTTAAAGGCACTTGTGCAGCCCAAAGTTTTAAAATCATTCAGAATTGTATGAAACATTGGAGACATTACTTATCTGAGACATACTATTCCGACTGCTATTAGCACTTGGCATGCTCACATCTAAAATATCACTTTCGTCTAATTGTATATCACTTTGGCTTTGAGACTGTTGATCATCTACTGAGCTCTGTAATCTTTCCGCAATAAACATCATTTCCCTGTCATCATCGCTATCATTTCCCATATCAGAATCTGGTGGAGTCCTTCCATAAACGGAAACAGAACTATCACTATCTTCATTCTGATGATGATTCAAGGCTTGCGTTGCTGTTGAGGAATCTGGAGAGAGCTGTGATCCCAGAACCTCATCCACCTCTTGAGTAAATGAATATTCTGGTGATGACTCGACCACATATTGTTCGTCGTCTCTTTCTCTTTGAGGCAGAGGCGTAGATGACATTATTGGAACTCGTTGTGTGGTCATATTATGTAGAGCAGAATCATGCAAAGCAGCAACTTGAGTCAGCATTTGATCGTCTTGAGAGTTCATGTCGGAATCGTCGTTTGGATACTCAACTAACTCAGTACAGTCGAGGTTGTCATCCTCATATTCTATTTCTATATGCTGTCTAGGCGCTTTCATTTTAATCTTCATGTTTTTGATAAAGTCTGCAAGCGTACTCTTAACCTCAGAAAAGTTCTTGTAAGGCTTCACGTTTTTTCTGACCCAGCCTGAAAGAAACTTTTGATTATGACGTTGCGTTAATCGACTATCGATGAGAATTAAAGCACCCCAGTCATTACAATGGCGAACACATCTTCCAAATCCTTGATTCATAGCTCGAAACGCTTGAGTAGTATACCACTCGGAGCCGGAAAGAAATTGCTCTCCTGTTAATGCAGCAGCCTTCTTTCGCATGTTGTTATAACTCTTTTTAGATACAATCGGTGCAGCTCCAGCATTAGAAAATGGGATACCAATTGTGACTACAGCTCTGGCTTGCTCATCAGCAAAATCAATACCTTCGCTGATTTTCCCTCTGAATACGGCAAAAAGTACACATCCGTCCCACGTTGGCCCTCCTTTCACAAACTCCTTGTACCTCTCCATATTTAATTTGAAAGCTTTCTTGTCTTTAGAATCTTCAATAAAATATGCCTTACGTTGCGTGATTTTATTAAAAATGGGATTGCCTCGTGGAAAATTTCGCCATCGATCTTCTAAGGTTCTCATTAGTGTATAGGATGGAAAGAAGACAAGGACACCATTTGGAACTGTGTAGCATATGTCGCAAATTATTTTGCCCAAGTCATCTTGAATACTTGTATCGTCCTGGTGTGCCTTGTTGAGAAGCAAGTCTTGGTTACTCGGCCCATTTGAAATCACGCCTGCCCACACATTGGAAGTCGGAATAACATGGTCTGCCTGTAGGGTAACTTCAAAATTCGTCCCAAGCTCGCATGCGAATGAGTTGAGTGGGGTCAGAGTTCCAGAGGTAACTATGATCGAATACGCGGTGTTTCGAAGATCGCGAAATCCTAAAGCTGGATTAAGGCAGATTATTTCAAACTTAAAGAAAAATTCTGGGCCATTGTTCTGTTGTTGGCGGGTTTGGAATCTGGCACGACGGCTGTCATCAGACTGGTTTATTGCAGACTTTCGGGAAGGATTCGCGACCCCAGTTAAATAGCCTTTGAAATCTTTGCTTCCACCGATGCCTTTGATTTCTTCTCCGCAAAGGTATTGTAAGGTTCGTTTTATTGTTTTAAGGAACTCGCCAACTTTGGATGATAGTACAAATGGGTGTTTATTACCACGAACGTCCAGATAGTATTCTTCTTCTTCAGTTCCAAAACTAGCAGGTTTTTCAGTTTCTACTTGATCGGCTTCTCCGGTACAGTTCAAACAACGTTTGACACTATCCGCTATCATGTCCATATCTACTAAGGCCTCCATCAACTCCTTACTTTCATATGGCTTGCTGATGTCATAAACTTTTACCTTGTCTTTGTCTCTTCCTCTACGCTCAACCTCCTTATTTCCCCATTCCTTGATTTTATCACTCCACTTTTTGAAGGTGACAGAAAGGTCCGTAAGGCTCTTCAATGTGGTTTGTTTAACATTAGAGCGTGGTTCATGCCCTTTTAGTAACAATGAATCCACGAGTTCCCTTATATTTCTGTCGAAATTTTCAACTTCAATGTCAAAGGAATAAGCACTTCTACATATATCCTCAATGTTATGGGCTTCGTCAAACACCAAGACACTGTTGATATACTTTACATCTTTATTGTCCCGTATTTCAGGCATGAGCAAATAGTTATAAGATCCAAAAACTATATCTGCACTATCCTGCAAAGCTTGACATCCATAAAATGGACATTTTTCGCATTCCAATCCTTCCAGTTTTATATCTTCAAGATCCCATGCTCCTTGTCGTTGAAGTGTAGAAAAATGATGGCTTAGTTCAGATTTTTCTGCGAAATATTTACAGATTTCTGGTAATTGGTTTTCCAGTTTTAGTTGTTCGTATTGTACAGGGTTAGCTTTCTTCATCTTTTGAATCCTATTATAATTTTTCTTTAATGTGCCGCAGTAATCACTAATATTAATTTTTGGGTCCTTGTTCTGGTCAGCTCCTGCTGATTGGCTTTCTATGACCAATGACAGATCGGCGGGGTTTACAACTTTTAAAGCCTTCTCATTAATACAAGTAGGTTCTCTTCCTGCCAAAATCGTCATTTTTGCATTGTTGTATGATGTTGCTTTCAACTGCTTAACAACTTGTGCGATTTGAGAATGTGTACGTGTGCAATAGTAAATCCGAGGTGGGCGAGATCTGTCAATCACGCCTTTTCTTATGCAATACGCGCAAGCTGAAGCAAGATATCGTTCTTCCGTTTCCTCTGATTGGCGTCTTGAACGTTTATATGGACTAGCAGCATGCTCAGTGGCAATGGGCGAATTGCAATATTTGACTTTAGCTGGAGTACCCGGAGTACCAGGACACGAAGACGATGATGTTGGGATGGGTTTTGTTGGAGTTTTATTAGGTGAAGATGATTTTGTTGGAGTTAGAACTTTAGCAGGTGAAGAGGTTTTCGAATTGGACTTTGACACAGGAGGAGTTACTTTTTCACTTTCAGCTTCTTCATCTGGATATGTTGTTGTTGCAACTAAAATTAATTGCTTCTTACTCTTTTTTAATAGTATTTTGGTTCTTTCTTTGTCCTTTATTAGGCCACATGAACAACCACCCAATTTTTCCGCTGCTGCTTCAATAACACCAGCACAATTATCCCCTCTCTGGTAGCAGTCCCGTTGCCATCCTAAAAGAGAGCAAAGGAGTGCCGCTGTCTTTCCTAAAGAAAGCAATGAGGTTTTATAAGCTGTATAATATTATAAACTTACAAATTGATGTAAAATATTATTTAAATAAGATGAGATGAACAAATTTGATCATACCTGTTCCAGTTGGCGACTCCAACAAACAATTCTCTCCAGTTGTAACACCCTCGATGATTTTTTCCATCATTTGATGCTGGCTTTTATACGCCCGGTAAGGAAACTGGATTGGAACATTTTTGTATGTATAAAGATGACCAGAGGTTGAAGCAGGTTGAGGTGCCGCATCCCCCCGTAAATTCATATTTATCTGAGCAAGTGCTTCATCCCATTCGTCATCATCCATGAAGCCATCACTAGTGACATTCTGGGGTGAGCCAGCAGGAATAATAATAGTTTCATCTGCTGAGTTCATGGCTGCGCCGCTACTACTTATTCGGATCATCTACTATCAAATTTCCAAACTTCCATTCGTTTTCCACTGCCCTGACAAACAGACCCCCTACAAGTAAAAAAGAGAGAACAAATTGGAATTGTTTTACGCCAAAAAGTCCCACTTCATCAGATACATTAAATTTTAAAAATTTAAAATTTATTTAAAATTACTTGTAACTTCCAAACCTGAATGTAGAAGATTTATTTGTGTTCAGTTGTCAGTTACTTCTCCTGTCCTCGTCAAACGATTGATTGCTGGTAAAGAATTGGACATTTAACAAGTCAAAGATGCACACAAAACACAATATTCCTTTATACGTTAATGCTCACAAAGTCCCTTCGTCCATTCCAGATCGCCGTTAATTCAAATTCAACTCCTGACTTACTGTCAATTAAATCAAAAGTTCTATGAAGTTAGTTAAGTACCTGAGTAAGTACACAACATAACCAATGCAATGAATACTATCAACATCACAATATCAGCAGGCAGAAAATGGGTACGTGCTCTCCAGGCTGTGTATTGGCCTTTCCAGGCTGCTTTTCCCGGCGGACCTCTCCAGGCTGTTGAATGACCTCTCCAGGCTGTTGATTAAAACATGACCTCTCCAGGCTGTCGTTTAAAACATGACCTCTCCAGGCTGCGTATTGGCCTTTCCAGGCTGCTGTTTGAAGATGACCTCTCCAGGCTGCTGAATGACCTCTGTAGGCTGTCTTTTAGAGCATAACCTCCCCAGGCTGTCTTTTAAAAAGAGAACCTCTCCAGGCTGCGAATGACACTCCCCTGGCTTAGATGAAAAAATGAGTAGTACAAAGATGAAATGTGATATGAGATTCAGATAATGACTGCATATTTCAATTATCGGTGAAATCGCTGAAATATTTTAGAGTTTTATTCAATAAATTGAAAGGAGTATTCAGAAATTAGTTAAACTGTCAATCCTCAGTAAACAGAATATGTATTATGTCGTCTTTCAAAAAGTCTCAGCGTGCCGAACTTAACAATTACCTAAAATGATTAAATTTGAAATGTTAGTTGCATTCCTTTTCAAGACATAAAAATGCTCATTTAAAGTTCAACATAGATACTAAATAATAATTACATACGGGAAAGGTAGATACTGAATAGGCACTACAGGTAACCCATCGTCTACTATGAATCCCGCGACTCCTCTACTAGCATAATTAATGGTCAGAGCTGTACCAGACAGATATGAGTTAATTAGGGTAAAAGAAATTTTGTCCGTGACCATTTTTCTTTGTACAAAAGACAAAAAGTTTTCACATCTAAGTAGTCTGCCTTTCTATAAAAATACCAGCGAAATAAAAATAATAAACAGTAAGCATACCAGCAGAATACCATTGTATAACTGGCCGGATTTTAAATTTTTGTTTTTAATACAATGTATCGATGTAAACATACCGTATTGCTTAGCTTGGAAATTTCGCTTATGCTGTTAACAAAACCTGATGAGGTAATCCCGTCTTTGACAAATTCATAGTGGTAGATAGCTTTGCTGGAGTCCAGTAAAAGGTGAACTGTTTTATTTGCAGCTATGAAATAAGCAGCATTTTCCGGTGTGAGAAAAACCTTCTGACGGTCTACAATAAGTAGTCTGGCAAATAGACCTAAAATACAGTTTTAAGTTTCCGAATTTTGAATTATTAATTAATATCAACTGTAGAACTTACCTGTATATTTTATTTGGGGTAGCCCACGCCTTCGACACAGACATGCGGGTTTATTTACAGCAACCGAATTCTTCCATAACTGTGAAAGCATGTTTATTTTCTGTAATGACGCCAGCCAAATCTAGTACTTAAATGCATAATTAATTTAAGTTGTATTCGGGTACCTCGTAGTCACATTCATTTCCAATATTCCGCTCTGTTTCGTGCACATATTTGTGTAGCACATAAGTTCCGCAATATCTAAATTGTAACAATAAACTTGGTACCGATTCATTTAAATTTAACTGTTCTGACCAGATAACAATATATTTGACTTACGTATTAATAATTTTATGAGCAAGACCACCTTTGAAATAAATAATGAGCACATTATTGATTGCGAATATTGTTATCTC
>JAQFYG010004345.1:0-11152 GCA_034694325.1 Entomobrya corticalis | reverse complement strand
GTAAACAATTTGTTATGAATGTATAACATGTTTTGATTTTTGTCACTTAAATAAAGCTGCAATTCAATTCAATTCAATTCAATTGTGGACCAACTTCCGGTTTGAGAAAAACTTGAATCCTTCAAACAACGCAAAACAAGCTGCTCGAATAATGTTGGTCACAATTCAAGAGGAAAATCCTTAGAGCGTGCAAAATCAAAAGATATACCAGCGGAGCAGGATGATAATTCGTCCATTCCCGACCAACGTCTTCAAAATTCCATCCAGTGCTATCTCTCCAACCAGTTCTACATTTTTGACAACCTTTAAATATTGCCCGAGAATAAAGAGACCCTTCAGTGATCAAAATGCTACGTCATCTCATCTGGAAACCCAAATTTAAAGAGAACCATAGGTCAAGCAATAATTCGACATAATATTTAAGTTGACCACTGGTCCAATTTCCCGTGCTCCTTCTGAACAGCTCCAAAAATCCTCGAAAGCTTTTTACGAAATTCCAAACCCATGAAAAGTCACCAAAAACAGTATTCCTGTAGAAAAACTGACCTCGGCTTTGGCAGTGATCTCGCCCTTTTAAGGCACACCTGGAGCGCTTCAGCAAGACTGGAGCTTATCAATCAGGGTCAGAAGGATCATAAAAGATTATCACGAAAAGGGGTCAAACAATATGTTGCATAAAATTTGTGGGTGGACCAGGAACTAAATTTTTTAAAGCTTCAATTTCATAAAGCTAATTTAATATTTGAAGGTAACGCACAACATTTAACAAAATGTTTACTGAGATTTTGTGGACGGTTGTAATTGTAATGAACGGGTCCATAATATAAATGCCTTGAAATTGAAGCTAAATGACATTTAATACAGTTGACAGTAGCAGCGGACTAGAAAGACCAGAGCTGAGTCGGTATAAATATGATGGAAGAAACTTAAATAATTGATTGCTAATTTAAATAGCGAAATGTTACTTGTGTTGTATAGTAACCATGGAGATGAAAAAGGAAAGTGATTGTCAAATAGAATTATTCAAATAGATTCAGATCCAAGCATAAAGTTCATAGGAACCTTAAGATTTTTAAGTGCCCTGTGAAGGGATGCCCTGTAGAGATTGCGAGGAGGATCACCTCCGACGGAATATTTGATGTATGCATGAAAAGGATTCTGGAAAATTTGTGAAGGACCGGAGAAGAAGGGAAAAAAGTGGGAGGAGCTTTTTGTTGCCGGTAACTGGAGAAAAGGCATTGGGGTAGAAGGATGTCAGGTGCTTTTGGATAACGTGTGGAGGTGATAAAGAGGTGGAGGGGACAATGGAGGGGAAGGAGGTCAGGGAATACTGAGCCAAAGTAGGATGTGGAGGAGGAGGAACGGGTCTTATTTGCAGTAAATTTTTTGTTTCGGGGATTCACGTGGATAAGGCAACTAACGAAGAAATGTATAAATGTCAGTTTAGTCAGTTTGTGGAACGGATTTTATGTCTAGCACCTGTTGTTGTAGGAGTTAGGTCAAGGTCAAGTTATCTTCACCGTTTGGCTTCCTCCATACAAGAGCTCAAGATCTGCTAAAAGTTCCGTGCGTTGATATCTATCAGCTGTTGGGATGCAAGTGGAGGTGAATGAGGTGGATGGGAAGCTGAGGAGATTACAGTTACAAGTTGTTCAGGAATTGAGGAGACTTCAGAGGAGATTAGCTTATTATTATTTGGAGATATTATTTAATTCTTTCAATTTAACTTTGTATCTAATTATTATGGTAACAAATATTTTGCCATTTTTACATTCCATAATATGACCGGAAAATATTTTTGTTGTAATTTACAGTTACATAGATACTGGAGGAATCTAGTCAGTAGTTGGGAGAACAAAACACGTGCGAAAGTTACTTTGTTGAAAATTTTGCACGCTTATCAGATAAAGATGAAGCCTCATAATCATTATAGACTTCCAAATCGAGTGAAAGAGAATGAAGATGACAACTAGGATTCAAATTCAACTTCCGGTTGTGGAAAAATATACTTGTCACTATTTAAAAGGAAGATTGTCGTGGTCATCATCATCCATGCTAAAAGGAAGAAATCTACAAACAAAGATGACACCTGCACAATCAATGAAGGCAAGTTTCCTGATCCCCGGGGTCAGTACGATCCTTCCTACGACCAATATACAGTTCAAGTGACGCCATTGATAAGCATATGCGAAGCCTGTTGTATGGTTTTTCCGACATCCGACAAATTTGAGGCTGAGAGATCTAATGACGACCTATTATTCGGATGAAAGATCTTTTTAAATATCAGAAAGGCTGTGCGAGTAGTTTTAAAGCAAGAAGGAATCGGAATCGACATGAAATTATGAGTTGCGTTGACAACAAAAGGAGCTTGACCTCCTTGAAGAAAAAAGCAGAGGAGCTAAGGAGTAATAGCAGTTCAAATTCTAATTATGATGCAGATGTTTAGATTACAATAGAAATGGAACATGAGTAATGATTAATTACTTTGCTGTATTTCTCATAAATATTTTTGGTAAAGTTTATGAACTATTTATTCGATTTAATTATAGAGTCATTATTAGTGAATACAGTTGATCAATAATTATTTACTTTATGAAAAGTTTACCACGGAGTAACATTTTATGGACTTTCATTGTCCACTTTCATATTGACTTCTATAGGTAACACGCGCGGCTTAAGCAGGGAATTCTGCACAAATTGGAAGGTCCGGATTACCCCAAATCATTTAATGAACTGACCGAACGGTTCTCTTAGACGGTGGTTCAGGGTTCTGATGTTTAGCTGTTTCTGATCAGAAAAAAACATATTTTTATATTGTTACTTAACATATTTAAATCATTTATTAACTTTAAATGAAATAACTTTTTTTTTAATTTTTTAAACAAAAAAAATATAAACCTGCGTGGAAGCAAGCACCGCTGAATGAGCCTGCAGTTGAAGACGATCCCTGACGATCACTGCACATCTGATCAAGCAATCTTAAAGTCTGCTTTACATTTTCCGGCCCTTCAGTACAGCCAGTAAATGCCTTTTTGAACGTAATGTCCAACGAGTTGAAACTACTCCCAGAAGAATCTCAAAACCGCTTCCCATTTATCCGTAAAACCTGACGCTTTACGCACTTTTTGATTGCCTCAAGTCTTTTCTAGAGTTCCTCAAGATTCTCGAATTCTTTATAACAAGCTTGACAAATTACCAAGTACTTTCTTCCGTCGTGCTTCTCTTAAGCCAAGGCGGCACTCGATGTCGATTGTCCCTCACCACCTCGTCAAATCCCACTTGTAAATAAAAAGGTCAACTTTGGACCACAAGCACCACCATGAGCAGCTGTTGGCGGGGTAAAGCTCTCCCGAACAATATCATGACACAAGTGGCTTGCAAGCTGATCCAACAATTTGCCTGACGCATGGCTCGACCTTGACCTGTGCCTGGACCATCTGGTTAATTGGATCGAAACCAAATGGACACTGCCCTGGTGACGCCATTTTCAAAAGTAAACAGTAACAGTAATCAGTCGTCGATTGCCCAAGTTCTTAACTGTTCACAACAATATAAATTAAATGACAAGTTATTTAATAAAAGTTATTAGTAGTGTTAGTAAATATTGATTTGATTGAACTAAAGTTGTAAGTCAAAAAGAACTGACGATTATATATTTTATAATTTCACTAATCAATAATTAAAATTCAATATATACTTACCAGAAAATCAACGATTATTGGTTTAATAGTTCACTTAAATGAATGTCAATTTAAATTACGACTCCAGGTTACTTTAACTATTAATAGCACAAGCAATAAAAATATCTTTTTCCTTCCTACTTTACAATGTTGATATTTTTATTTTTGACGAGACGAGACAACAGAAAGAAGAGACGAGCACAATCGACAGAGTGGCACCGGTGCGGACCGGGTTGAATGAGACGAAAAATGCATTGACTGAGGCATGGATCGATGTAGATAGTATAGGCATCAATTGTACATACATAGTACGTACGCGGAGTGTTGGGTTGCGGTAAGGCTATCGTCTTATTTTAAAGTGAGCAAGAAAACACCAGAATGTTCGCTTACTATATTATTGTCTGCCAATTATTTTAGTATTTAACAGATTGAGGGAAAATTCTAAATAAAATAGATGTGGTAGAAGGTATCGAAGAAAGCTTATTATTTTAAATGTTTTACGCGGTTACCTGCCATAAACCAATTAAATACATTGTGATTTTTCGTCGAAATTTTGTTCTTGTGATGTGAGGGTTATTATTTTGTTATGACAGGAAATGCATTAAAATATTTCATGCAAATTGATAAATGGTATTGTATTAGAATATCCAATTTATGATACAATGATGTAATTCAGCAACAGTACATTTGTGATTTTTATTCGTTCAAATATATAGATAAATATATTATACTCATCTCATTTGAATTTTTTTTGAAAATTAGTTCCGATGAAAAGGCTCTGCATAGTTCCTGATGTTCTTGCAAAGCGCTGAAACATATTAAATTTTCATCATATTTTATGCCTGCCAGCCGTTTACACATTTGGTTTCAAAACTATTTAAAAATGTATTAGTATAAACGTTTATAAATAAACAATTTTACAAGAAATATACCTGGATATGTTCGTTACCGTTTAATATATGGAAATTGTGAATTTACAAGTCACGAAGATCCTCTCCATCTGGCAATCCGTATACGTACAAGTACAGTTCCTAAAGTAGTTTTTAAATAAATACTCGCAATAAATTATAGCCTAATGAATATTTTTCATACTAAAAGCAACAACAAATTGGAACATATGACTAAACTTACATAACGGAGATGCACGAGAAGAAAAATGATAGTGGTAACACCTAACCACATTAGTAAAACAACGCAGACAAAGCCAGCAGTAAATATGCGGTGCATTTTGTCGATTCAAAATTTGTGCTTTTTTGCAAAAATTTGTGCAAAAGTTTTCCAAAAACTAAGCTATGTGCTTGCCTTAAGCAAAATAATGTTTAAAAACTAGGCAATCGGAGAATGTTGGACCGAAACTTGAAACAAAACAATGGCAAATTTTATGTTGTAAAAACTATTGTATTTGACATAGTTTTCCAAAGACAAACAAATGTCAATAAATTAAATTCAGTTTTATTTCTAGTTTAAATATTTTCTATTACAAAGCGTTGTTATTAGAAACTAAAGTAAGATACAATTTACCAGCTTCAAATATATTGAAGACTTATAACAACAAAAGAAAGAACGATAAAAGGCCACGAAAATGTGAAAATTATTCCTAAGCGTTACATAAATCGAGGCGATAAAAGATCTCAAAAATGAATTTAACAACGGCTTTTGTGATAGAAGCTCAAATCAAAGACAATATGCAGTCGTATGTTTTTGTCCCAATGAGGAATCAGGTTTGCGGTACACTAAAACATTAGTTTAGTTTAGATATATATTTTAGTTTTTTGAGATTGCGAAGGAAAAATATTAAGTAGGTATACAAGCTGTCATCGTCATTTGCTGTAAAGATGTCAATTGGAACATTAGTTGTCCAAATAGGTCACCAATGGACATTTTTATTTGTTTCCAAAAATTTTAAAATTCAATTTCTAAAGGCAAAAAAATGTATATTTTAATTTGTTTAAATTATGTTGAAATGGATATACGTACCAGATATATAGGATTTAGTAGAGTGAATGGGAAACGGCGAGTAAGTACTTGTCAGAAAAATGGAAGAAACGTTTATATGTGCATGCTGGCGTTCTAAAGCTGTGAACTGGAATGGGATTTTTTATGGCAAGACCCAATAGTGAAGTGTTTGAAAGCAATAAAAGTGAGATTCAAGAAGCCAATAAAGTGTTCGTACTGGTTTCTTTTGAGTATTATTAAAAGGAAACTGTTTTAAAAAATAACGTCATTGCTGGAAAATGGCCGACACAATCTACACTTCCGCATCACGTGTGTCACGCGGGAATGTTAGTTTTTGACGACGGTGTGTGGACTTATTACAATAGTCAGATGACCAATTTGGCTTCAAAACGTACAGTTATAACAACAAAGAGAAAGAACTATTCTTACGTTGCTAGTTTTTGGCAGCAAAAGTTAGGTTTGTCTTTAAAACTAATAAAATTTAAGAGGTTTTTTGGCGAGATCGAGTAAGTTTGTAAAACTGTTATTTTATGGTATTTAAAAAGTCGATATATTTTTTGTTTGTTATGGTTCGTATTATTCGTAGTATAAATGTTATAAATCTGGTTTTAGTGTATTGTTTGTTTCTGTTCCTATGGTACAGTGTACGAAATGGATGTACATCACTACTATACTGGATCATGGAAAAAATTGTGGACGGGAAAAAGGATCTTAATCCTTTGCAAAGAAAAGGGGAGATGTGGGATTTTCTAAGGAATGTGGAACGGATAATGGATCAAGCGGGAAAGATTATTTTTGGCAGAGATTAGCTTTTACGCTTTAAATTATGCAGAAAAATAAAGTTTTTTTTTCAAATTCCTTTTAACGATGATATATTTACTATAAATATTTTTTGTTTAGTAGAATAAAATACTTCTATTTGTTTTCAAAGTTTTTCGTGTTGTGCGATCTTGAATTTTCTTGCTTGGACTCGTGAGTAATGGGTTGACTTCTTTGCATAAAAGTGCATAAAATTTCCTTTCGTCTTTTCAAACGTTTTCACTATGATTGTAAAGGCAATGATCGTGTTTTATTGTTAGATTTTGTAGGAGGAGAGTTATTTTTAGGCAATATATATTGAGTAAATGCTTTTAGTTGTGCGTGTGGTTCTGGTTGTCTCTGTTATAGCTGTGATACTAGCGGTCCTTGTTGGTGATATCCCAATTTGATAGTTACTTATAAAATGGCTACATGTAGTAGTATCTTCGTTGTGTATCTTCGTTGTTTCAAACTTAATTGTATTCAAGATACGAAAGTTCAGTTTTTTTATAGAATATTAAGTCCTTTATATTCATGGTTTTGGTATTATAGTCGTGTTTCTGTATATTCTCCGATATGTAATTTCTTTGATTTTTTTGAGGTGGATGTTGTCAGCAAGATGTTTGACAAGAGTAAATGTAGGTTGCATATTCGTTGATGTCTCCAGTTTATCCTGCTCTATCAGGCTCATATTGATTCATTGCCCTTGCAAAAGTAGAATGTGTACATTTGGTCCAGTACCTGCAGTTTTACTCGAGATTGCCCCAAGTACTAGATCGACATCTTCCGTGGTTTTGAACTAAATGTTATATTCTTCAATACATAGTCCATAGAAAGCTTTTTTGTTCAGTATTTTTTGTTCATTTCCAGCTTAATGTGATTGTCATTTATTTTGGCCACTACAATAAATGCATATTTAATACCATATTAGTCGATAAGACTCTCAGGTTTGAGAAATATTTCAGTTTTTCATCATTTTATAAAAATTGCATTTTTTTGTTTCAAAATTAATAAATTTGTTCTGTATTGGTTCATTTTTCTTTGCTTCATGAGCTGGAGGCGGTTACTCACCCCCTTCCTTGGTTTTCTCCCTTCAGTTCCCAAGGTCCAAATTTTATATATATTTTAATATAGTTCATGTTTACTTTCCTTTTAGACGGTTTGTCTCATGGACTAGAGGCGGTTACGCACCCCCTCTTGGGGTTCCTCCCTAAAGTGCCCAAGGTTTCCAAAGGTAAATACTTTTAAAAAAATAGTCAACAGACTATCAATATATCTTCAGTATTTTCCCAATACTTTCAGTACAAAATATTTATATGTTTCTATTGTATTGCTTTATTTTTTAGTGTTAATACATAATATTAAGTTATTATCAAGAATTGCGCAGTCAGGTGTCTTTCTTCGTTTTTATGATCGCATACCTTGAGTAATGGCTAAAATATAATTTGTGTTGGGGATATTTTCATTGTAATTTTTGTTTTGGTCTGTGGAATGCAGCAATATTTATTTCAGTTACAGTTAGTTGCAACTTGTGAGAATTATATATTTCACTGCAGCAAATATTTATAGTACTTGCTTGATTCAGCGTGTTGTTTCCCTCGTTGAACTTGAAGTTTTTCAAGAAAGTTTTATGTTTTTATAGAATCCAATTTTTCTATTTGTCTCTATCCAGGAAAATAGTTCTTCACGAATGATATGGTTGTTATGAGTTGATACTGTATCGTTCATTGTCAGTGATATATTTATTGCATTCACATAAAAAGTATTTACTAAACTGGTCTGAATTGGCTTGGTTTTAGGTTTCGTATTTTTGTTTTTTCTGCTGAATTTTAAATTTGAGTAAATTTACGATTTTGTTTTTTATCTGTACTGTTGCTTTTAATTAACTTTTTCTGAAACAGTTTGATAGGCACAGAATTTTTGTCAAAAGCGTTTAAGATGAATTTTAATTATTATTAAAAACGATAATGATTGTTTGAGTGTTCGTATTCCTTATTTCCAATTTATTTCTTCCAGTTTTTAGTTGTTTTCTCCGTTTTGACATTTTGCAATGAGTACTTTTTGGTAAAATTTCAGGTCATTTAAGGTTCGTGCCGTAATGGGTAAAGTACTAGTGTATTGATTTGTTTCAATTAAAGAATCGATAATTGTGCCTCAATTGAATATTAATAAAATGTGTCAGTCTTTTAAAAATTTTAGATGCTATTTGGAAGATATTCTCAATATAATAGTAAATTAAAATTCAGCATGCCAATTATGCTACCAAGCGGTTATGACAGATTATAAGGTCATATTTTAATTTTTTCGTTTTGTTTTGTCAGCTACTTCATTCAAGCCATTAATTCAGAAATCGTTTGTTTACGGCTTTTTTAAATTATTTTGTGATTTGACCCCATTTCATTTTTATTTTGTGTTGCACTTAGGCTAAATGTAAAATTTGCAAATTTTCATGCAAATATTATTGTAATATTTTTTTTTTGATTTTGATTTTAATTTGCTGAATATTTTTGACTTATTGTAAGACTAATATCAAATGAATCTTGTTCACATTGGGCTTATTACATTTTTGCAGATTAAGATGGACACGAAATTTGCTTAGTTGGTATCAGCAAAATTTCATTCAAAATTTTCTATGTCGTCGAATGTAAATTTACGTGTAATATTGAACGTTTTGATCTTACAAGTTCAAGGTTCAATACCTAAAAACTTTTAAATAAGCCCAATGGCATTTTGACTGAACATTTATAGCCAATGCATAGAGTCATTTCTTTTATTACACTAGCTATTATCCCTATTTTATATTTGAAAGAATTTTTTGTTCCTCATGGTTTCAGCCGACAGAGTTATATATTTAAATTTTCTGATTTTGTTTAAATGCTCGTATTTTATTGTTTTAAATTATTTGTTTTATACTAATTTGCACAACTTTCAAAGAGTCTAAATATATTTTTAACAAAACGGTTTGGACTAAGTATATTTCGTTCAACAAATTCATTTATCATATTCTTCCTCATGACGCCGTTTCATGTTGAACAGTGAGTTAGTCATCATTACCGTATATAGATAGATTTATAAGTTAAACTGAAACTACAGAACCATGCAGTTCGTAAGCTTCAAATTTGACCGATGTCAATATTGAATAGACATGACATTCTTTTCTATAATGCACAGTCAGCATTATTGACAGCAGACTTTTTCGCGCAAAATCAGTCATTTGCAGGAAGAAAATGATTTCATTATTGAAAATTTAATTCCTTGTAGACTATATTTGTTTTGGATGTTGCTAGTGTTTTGCAGAGTCGGGCTGTTTTAAGGTATATGTTTTAAGGCCTTGGTGATTTCAAATTGACCATACGACAAATTTTGAAAATAAATTTATTAAATACCTTTTATGGTGTAATTTTCTTTGCCATAAAATTTATAAATTATTGTGTCTGATAACTTTGTTATAGTATTTTTGTAAGTTAAATTGTGATAATTGCCCTTGCACACCGTCAAAATTGATTTGTTTGAAAAAATTTCATTCATATTTGATGTTTTTATGTTGTCATTGGGAGTTATATTATAATGAGTATGTTTCAAATGTTTTTATTCAGTAACTTCAGACATTTCACAGAAATATGTGTAATGCACTGTACTTTAGGCTGTCAGCCGTATACAGTAAGTGCCTGTTTGTACAAATGATACATTTTCGTGTTGTGAAACTGTTCTTTAATTTTGTTTTCTGCAATTTGCGTGCGTACAGTTTATAATTTTTGAATAAAATTTGATTTGTTGCATGACATTGTAAGCAAAAAATTGATTTGGTATTTCTGCTACAGCTGCTTTATTTTGACTGGATCCATTTTAACGACTTGGGTTTTATACATTTTACATGCAATGCTTTATAAAACGACTTTCAGACTTTCCTTGGACTTACGTTTAGCAGTCAATTGTTTTGCACATATGGTATTGAGTTATTTTAAAATATTTATCTAATACACGAATTTGAGAAAATGTTTGCATGTGTGACTTGTGTAGCGACTGCAAGTATTTGCTTTTTGTGAGTATTTTAGTTTAATATCAGGATGTGCTATAATCTTATGTCAGCACGTTTATTGTTTATTGTTTATAAATTTTGTTCATCAGCGGCACAACGTATTCGCAGGATTTGTTGCTGCATTCCATGTCGTTGCTCTGCTCAGCAACAACTCCGGCTTCAATAAAATCCAGAGAAATAACAGTAATCCATGTTTCGTTCCATGCATCAAGAGCTTTCTTTGAGCCTAAATTTTAATGTCATATGAGCATAGGGTTAAAAGGCATATGCGTAAGTCCTTGTACAATTTTAAAGTTAAGAGATTACTTATTATATTAATTTTTTTCTTTTCCAGTTAAATTCCTTTTTCAATTTTCAAATGGTTGATTTCAGTATAATATATTACGAGTAGGAGAACTTTCATATTGTAAGAATATAACAGCAGCTTTTTTAATAGGGAATTTAATTAATTTACTAAGCATCAAGCGACCGGCGCCAAGTAAAGAAGCATCAATGCTGGCATATATACTTTATAAGAATAGACGTCATATTAGTGTAGTGCACAACAATTTAAAAAAATTGCTTGTCTTTATTGCCAAAGTCTGTAAACAGAATTTATCTCTAAGCTCAAGTTTATAAAAATAGTCCTTGCCCCCTGGGTTTGTCTATTTGTGCTCGTGGGAAGCAAAAAACTTTTGAA
>JAQFYG010004344.1:0-11152 GCA_034694325.1 Entomobrya corticalis | reverse complement strand
GATTTATTTTGACGAACGTTCTGTTTGAAGGTGATATGATAAAAATGAATGATTAAAATCAATGAGACAGTGAACAAACTCAAACAAGGACACATACACAAAAACAAACAGTATAAAAAAGCATGAACACTTCCTCTTCTTCGAATGAATCCTATCGTTCGTATGTTTTTGGCAAATTTATTTGAATGAGCAAAAATACTAAATAATGAGTGTGGGGGTGTGTGTGTGTGTGTGGTAGCAAAATGGCAAGTGGCAAGGTAAAACCTTTTTATTGCATAATAGTCACAATCATAATCACAATAGGTTTACCAAATTGTATTTTACATTTGAATGAATGCAAAGTTTGTGTTGCAGGACATCATAAATGAGAATATAATGACTATAATTTATTTATTTCTCAGTATAAGTATTACCGTCCCAAGTTCCCCCGACACTAAAACATAGTCTCTGAGCATGCAATATTTATTGATTAATGATAAACTTCTTTTCATGGCACTGTCTAATAAGCCGGAAAAGTGCTGACTTTACATTATATTCTGCTCAAATAAAAAAATCTCTAGATATTTTGTAAACAACGAGAAGGAAAGAACTTTTTTATTAAAAACGAGTTTCGGAACAAACTGGCATAGAATATACAATATGACAAATGAGCACGTAAATAATAATTAAAATTAAAACTACTGCATTTTTATGAATGTTTTTTACGAACTTGGTGAAAGCATACAACATATATATATCTTATCCTACTCATTACATGACTGAAACGGAAGAGTAACAATGCATAACAAAAACAGCAGTATGGTATAGTATAGTTTTAAGTTAAGTATAAATTGATAAATAATACAACCGGAATAGTATTAAGTTAAATATCTAACAAATTGTTCGTTTAGTAGCACAGTTAGTAAAATCATTTTAATTTTAACTACCTATTTAACTTTCTATCATTATGCATGCACAGCAAATGTTTAAGTTTATTTGTTACAATAAATTCATCCTTCATTTAGCCGTTTTACAAAAAAGTACATATTCAATCATAAAACTCAAAACCGTTTGTCCAGTTCTCATTGTCGATAAAATTCCTTATTAGATATTGGCAGATTATTCAAAGAACTATCTACGGAATTCGACACATTTGTGTGTCCTAGTAAAATATTGTATAACAAATTACGGAAGTAGCGAAATAAATACATTGCTTTATCATAATTGTATATATTTTCATATTACAAATTATAAAATTGCAATCATGTCGTTCTATTTCTTTATTTATATATAATTAATAAGTACTCGTTCCAGGTTACTTAATGTAGTTCCTAATCTCAATTATGAATGCAGTAGCATTATGCTTATACACACCATTTTAACCTGTTCATAATAATTTTTTGTTATGAAATATAGTATCTACCTAATTAAAAAGTCTTGTGTTTGACATTGTATTTTGCAGCACATTCAGATACTGTTAATTAGTGATTCAGTTACTGTTGCATTATTATCGTTAAAAAAAGAGCGAGAAAGTAAATGAAAAAAATAACATTACATAATTATGGTTTATATAACAAAACATTTCTTTTCAGGCCCTTCATTATTACATGGCAAAATCCCATAGAAAGTTGTCATTTATAGAACTTGTGGTGATTGGAGTCTGGTTTGCTGTGGGGTGAGTTGTGGTGGAAGGCATTTCAGTGATTAGATTATTACTACTAGTACTAGCACAAATATTATTCTCAGACTTTTTCGATGCCATCAAGTTGTTACATGCTGCAGCAGTCAACTCATCAAAGTCAGTGTCCATTAGTGTGGCAGTGGACGTATTGGAGCCAAGGGATGTTGGGTGTCCAAAGAACAGACTGTTTGGATGATTGTGAACATTGTTTTGAAGTTGGTGAGCAAACAGGAAGTTATTTTGTTGCTGAATTGGTTCTCCGAACGGGAATGCACTCATTCTTGAAGTCGTGCAAAAACCTCTTGCTGATGATAACAAAGGATCCCTAGATGTCAAACTGTGTTGATCCTGGTCAGAATGCTGATTATTACTAAGAAGCAAACCAAATATGCTTCCGTTATTACTGGTACTGTGACTGTTGTTATTGTTCTGGTTGAACAAAGACTGCTTCCCAGAACTCCCTTTAATTGCATCAGCTTGCTGGGGGTGTTGAAGTTGAAACAGGTTATTGCTGGTTGAAGTTGACGATCCATTACTTGTTGTTGTGCTTTGTGCGTGACCATTATTCCCGCTGCTATCGGGAAGGAGTGTGTCCAACCAGTCTGAGTAATCCGTGTCCATTTGCATGTCCAGAGACATTGGCAAAGGGAGAAGGTCATCATCACTCATAAAATGATTTTGTTGGTGGTCCTGTCCATCACTGTGAGACTTTAATGATGTGTTGTGATGTGGCTGGCCATAGGAGAACCCGGAGTCAAATGGCGAGGAGTTGTGAAACTGATTGATACTGGATTTATTGCTGGCGCTATAGTTTCGTAGAGGCACGGAATGTGAGTCGGCAAACCCTACGTCCATTGAGTCAGCAGCGGTGCTGGTGCCACTGACTGAGAGATCAAAATCTTTGTTGTCTGCAAAGAAACCACAATCCATAGAGGAGTTTCCATTAATTCCGCTATTACTATTATCCAGTTTTTCAGACGCAACTACTGCTGCAGCCGCGGCAGCTTCCGCTTCTCGACTCTTCCCAAAATTGGAAAGATCTTCAGATATTCTAAGAATTTCTTGAGCGTCTTTGGATAAATCTACTTCCGTCTTTGTACCGAGTCCTTTGAGTCCGAGGAAGTCGGATGGGTTGATTTGCTGATGACGAGAAAACGGAATTGTAGTTGGGAGCATGACTGAAAAAGTTGGTGGAGGCAATGGGGGTGGCGGAGGTGGTGCTTGAACAGTCTCATTACTCGTATTATTGTCGGGTGCTGAAGAGGGAGGTGATGGTATTTTTGGGTGAGGATCTTGGGCAGCACTCGGAGGTAATTCTGTACATAAAAAATAAATATTACTCCTTCTACAACAGCTAATAATTCACGAAATACTTACAGTAGGAGTACATATATTCATAAATGTTGGTCAAACACTCCATTCTTTAAGATTATTACTATAATACACTTACCGCCATTTCGGATAAGGATTTCTAGGACGTCATCAACCATTTGACTTTTCACACTCTTTTTAGACTCGGATAATTCAGCAGCGCCCTGGGGTTGCTCTAACTTTGGAATATCTTTTGCGTCAATAGATTGTACTACTAAATCTTCAAAATCCAAATTTTCTGACTTCGCTTCCTGTTTTAGGGTGTTTTCTTTTGTCCACTGACGATGGTTGAGTTCATGATCAGGCGTTGATGGTTGACTATTAACTAATGTCACGGGTAGCATGTTATTGGCAATATTGACTGTCTGATTGCCACCGGTTGTTCCACTAAGGTTAACTAAACCTAATTGAGCTTGTTGTTGCTGTTGCTGAAGTATCTCCTTTTGCTTCTTTTGTTCGGCTTGCTGATTCTGGAGTTGCATAAGGTTTTGCAGCTGGTTTTGAATAGCTTGTTGTCTTTGTTTCTGTTGAATATGCTGTTGAAGAACGAGACGGTGATGCTTTTGCGGTCCTCCCTGTTGATAGAAAATAAAATATTTTAAGTCACAAAAAAGTCACAATGATGCATTTTTAACATGATTTGATTTAATAAACTTGTAGTATAAATTCTTACATTATTGAGATCTTTCTGTTGTGCCAGCTTTTGTAACTCTTTCTGACTCGTTTCCAATTGATTTTGTAACTCCAGTATCTGTTTTTGCTGTTCCAGTATTTTGTTTTCATCCACAAATTTGCAACTTGAAGATGTCCCACTGTTTGCTGCGGCGGCTGCAGCCTTTGCAGCAGTTGCTACAACTGCACTGATTGGCAGCTGACTAATTACCCTGGCTGTTGTATTCGCCGCAGCTTGGACAAGATTACTACTGCCTTCAGAATTTTTAAAATTGTTCTCTGAATTAGAAAAGTTGTTATTATTCAGAAGAATAGTTCCACCAGCACTAGTACTTAATGTAGAGACACCCAACAAGCTCAGAATATTCTGCAGTGATATTGGCATTCCGTTCAAATCAAGAATAGAAATGTTGTTATTCTCCACATTTGTTGGCGATGCGCCGACCACCACCGCAGCGGGAGTGGGTGTTGATGGTGTTGCCGGTGCTGGACTACTCTTGTTTGCCATTCCAATTTCTTCCTCCATCATGGCTTCATTAGAGCTCTCATCCTGCGTGCCAGTAACCTCCATCTTTATCGTAGCAGTAGCTGGTGACTTTTTATCAGTACCTACATTTTCCTTGTCCTTTGCAGCGGCGGCCTTGAGTCTTTCCACTAGTTGTACTTTTGAACCGCTTACTGGTAAACTCCTTCTTTTCAGTTCTGCTTTCAAATCATTAACTTTCCACTCGCTTATGTTGTTTAAACTTATTGATCGGAAAGATGCAGATGACTTTTCCGGTGATGAAGGGGCGGTCTCAGACGTTTTCAATATTTCCGTCGGACTGATCTCCGGAGCAGGCTTTGGTGCAATTTCTGTAGGAATTTTCGCAGCTAGTGTCATCGGAGTCAAAACAGTTTTGAGATTTGCATTGTTACTGTTTGCACTCGCTTGTTGACTAGATAAGGGTATCTGTTGATTAAGTAAATTTATAGTAGTCACCGGAAAGGAAGACATTGTCGTTTTGTTATTCCCAATACTGATGGTACCAGTGGTGGTGCCACTGTTTGTGGTCTGTCCAGACCCTGGTGTCACTTTTGGCGCAGCTGGGAGTAAAATTTGTGGGTATTTGTGCTGCCATTCCAATTGCCACTGGAGGAATAGTTGCTGCTGTTTGAGCAACAACTCGTAAGAACTTTCAGCGTCGCTTTGCGCTGAATTAGATGAGCTTGATGGAGTGCCTCCTCCTGCACTTCCCTTTTGCACACAGCTAGAGGGTCCCTTGTACTCGTGAAATTTAATGGTTCTTGCTTTCGGTTGTGATTTGCTCTTGCTACTTTTCTTTGAACTTCTGCTTTTTCCAAACGAAGATGACAACGATGAACTTGACTGAGGCTTTTGTACAGCGGCCGCCAATTGAAAGCCGGCACTTTGGAGTTGTGGAAGTAGCTCTCTTACTGCACCATCAGAGAGAACAATAGTTTGTGGAGGGGGAAGTGGCGGAGGTGGAGGAATTACTGCAGCTGGAGTCGCTGTTGTAACCTGAAATATTGTCGCTGGCGTAATTTTTTGTTGAGCGAGGGGAGAAGATGAGATGGTGGCGGGAGTCGCAAGGATTAATTGAGTTGGCGCTGTTGGGGTTGGCGTTATGGTGGCAGTTTCAGACTTGTTTGTTTTGGCGGGTAGAAGTGTGACCTCACACGGGTCACATGTAGTTATAGGGGCTGTCGAAGTGACTGTTGGCTTAACCGAGGGACCACATGTGGAGGACACAGAAGAGACTACACTGGAAATTGCTGGATCGCTATATTCCTTAGTAAGGGGAGTATTCGCTTCAATCGTCGGACCGGATGAGGTCGCGTCTGGTGTACCAGCCGGGGAGGAAATGTCGGAGCTGGAATCATCCTCATTACATGTGTACTTATTGGGAAGACTTGGGCCTGGAACGTGCCCCTCACACGTAGCTTTGAAGCTCACAATACCATCTATAAATTATAAAAAATTATCTTCAAGACTGGCATAACTAATTTATTATTAAGAGGCAGTCTGTACGATCACTCTTACCCTTAATCGCTTTGTCAATATTTTCGTCAGGTGCGTGTAAAATATTCTTTTGAACTAGTTCAAGAGGCCCTGGACGATGGATTAAATGATCACTTAAAGAATCAGCAAGCCGTGCACGTTTCAGCATACGTTGCTTTTCCGCCAACGATGGAGCTACTCGGGAATCTGTGTCTGTTAAATAACATTGAAAGAAACAAGTTTTTAAATGCGCCTTTTATAAATTAACTAATAAAATGTATTCTGGTAAGTCAAACCTTCAAGGATATGTTGGCGAATCAATTCTTGTCGAGCAGGACGTTGCTGGATTTTGGCTTTGAGCAAGTCTCCCATTCGAGCTCGTTCCAGTCGGACACGTTGGCCAGCGAACGCTGCTGGCGTCTTGGGAGCTATTTTTAAAACGAAATTCTTTATTAGTTCTTTGGATTTCATTAGAATTTTTATCTTTTGAGAAGCACCTGATTTATATTCACTTTACTTACGGGGTAAAATTCCTTGTTCCACAAGTTGATTCATTGGTCGCCTCATTAATAGTTTTACTTTCAAAGCTAAAACCGATTTAAGAAAACGTTCAAATCAAAATATTTGATTGTTCAAGATTATTAGATTACAATGAATTATGACATTTAAATTAGGGTTTAGTTTAGACTGCTTACATTCCTTGTTGCGATCCATACAAGGCTGTAGGGGTGAATCATCTACCACAACATTTGGCGGCGATGAATCGGGCTGTTGTTGCGGTTGTAGGGGAATGGAGAAGTCTCCACCTTCACACAAAGGAAGTGACTCTTGTGGGGATGTCATTTGGCAATCCATTTGCTTCATATTGTAGAGATCATGGTGCTCACTGACGCTTAGGGGCGATGTTATCATCATGCTGGATGAGGCGGTTGACGATACTGACGCGGGCGACGAGATAAAGGTCGGATTCGGAATCAACAAATCAGAGTGATCATGTAAGGAAGTAGCAGAACCGATCCCTGAGGCATCACTGCTCTCTCCGTCCTTGTCACCTCCTGAATCCATCACTCTATTGAAATCGTAATAAAATTGTGCACCACAATTTATTAAATTTTCGACAACGTCAAAACTGACACTACTTGCTAAACTCAATACAATTATAATAACCAATTAGCAAACTAATTGGCTTGGCGTAAGAATGTATTATCTGGCGGTCGTAAAGTTGTAATCAAAGGTTTGATGACTCATACAATTAATTAACTTGTACCCCGAAATGTTAATGGAACACAAGCAAATCACAATAAAAGTTATAGCTTATATATTACTTTGTCTTTATCAGCAGCTATCGATCTAACATTCATCATGTCGTTCTTTGTTCATTATGTATTTGTCACCTTAATTGATTCTATGAAATACCTTATAATGCAAAAATGTGGTAGCTGAAACAGATCTGACATTTTAGCCACTTTACTTTCTTTTAAAGAAAATTAAGAATTGTGAAGAGAGAAAACTTTACTTACATCCCTTCAAACTACCGAAGATTCTAAAAATACTTTGGTAATCAGTTGAAAAAAAATTAACCGTTAGACATGCCAGACAAAATAGGTACTTTCATTGTAACTGTAACATTCTTCAATTGATGACACGAACGTGATAAGATGTACCCAAATTAAACAATTTATAAAAATTGTATTACTTATACGCAAATCAGTTTGAGCTTTTGCTAACAATACACATAATTGTGATTGTTTAGCCAAAAAATGACACGACACGTAATTTTTATTGATGATTTTTGCATCAATTCCCTGCAAAAATTGAATTTTTCTTTCTTTACTCACAACTAAGTCGATTTTTTATAGAAGTGCTACATGTATTAGATTATTTTATTATACCTCTTTGGTCTCTCATCCATTTACAAAAGTTTTCTAAAGGACGATACGTCCAAAAACGAATACTTTGCTTCTTGAAACATTATTTTTTCGAAACAATATTTAACGAAACATTAATTTCATTTTTATACCTTTTGAAAATTGAAATAATTGGCACACGCGTCAATACCACCAAGCTCGTTTATGTTTTAACGCAAACATAATGGATGCACATTGCACTGCGACTGTGCATTCTATTGATAACATGCAACAATATTTTTTAAAAATAAACTAAAATCAAAATCAAGGCTGAATCAGCTCATCAGTAAAATCGGACTTGTCTTTGGAATTAAAACATAAAGAGCTTAAAATATTTACCATTGTCAGCCAGTCAGCCATTTACCACCCCTCAGCAATAAGGCACTCTTATCAGCAAATCAAATCACTCTCAGTAATTGGTTTAATTTGTTGCGATTTTACAGTAGTAGTAGTATAGTTAACCGTCCAAAACTGTTAATTACTTTAATACTTCAGCAAAACTGAAAACCTTTACAACTGACTACTTACTGTAGAAGATGATAGCATTTTTGTAAAAACTTTCAACTTGATATATTTGCCAAGTAATGTAAAATATACATATCTCGATTTTCAAAACTTTTAAACCAGTAGCTACTGACTCTGCCTTCTTGTACTAAAGCCAATAACTATGAAGTGCACCAAAATTAACACGATTTTTATGGATTTCTGTACATTGTTACACCCCCAAATAATTTAACAAGGTGCACTGTGCACTCCACACACATTTAAAAACCAAAAAATAAAAGCCATTGAAATAGTGTATGGTTTTTTATTGCAATATTTGCAATATATAACGTTAATGTAGTTAGTTACACTAGTCATCATGTGTACCCAACCACGTACCATATTTATCTACGCGTTCATTCAACAATGCACACCAAATTTAAAAAAAGAGTTATATAAAATACTAAACAAATCCTTAATTCTCCCTCATCTCTTCTTCAATCGGTCATTGATGAACAACTGAACAACAATGCACTTTTTAGTAGATTTTTGAAACGATATTCACGACTCAGCAGATAAATTAAATCACGGTTCAAGTGCTCAGAGAAGAAAAGATCCTTTACAAAAAACAAAAGACGGTACTGACTGAGGAGCCTAAGGAGGAATGCACGGACCTATTAACAGACATTTTCAAACTTCAATTTCAATAATACAGGTTGTCAGCATGTCTAACGTAATATTCAATGCACGTCTTCCTCTCAAATGCACCTACCAATTTACAAAAAACCGTTTGAATCTGAATTTTCTTATATGGTCAATAATAGGATTATAAATATTATGATGATATCTCTATTATACTATCATTAATTATGATTCTCTTTTTCTCAATCAACGCGCACACATGCACGTACTATACAAGGCACCAGAAAGAAACATCTTTAAGTTTAAAGTGAGTTATAAAATAAAACACGTCTCCTCAATGTGTTTCTTCATTGTTCTATTCTAACTGTAATTTGTACTTCAGTACTTAAGTTCTGAATTAATATTTATGCATATAGTAAAATGAAATAAAACCCATCAACAATGATCATCACTCCCATCAACTAAATATACACTTGAACCAGAACACATATGCCTCTTTTGAAATGGCTTCGGGCTGACAAATTTGCATACTAATTAGCAGTTTTCAACAATTAAAATTAACGATTATTATTAGCTTTTTATGTCTTATGAAGACAATTGAAACAACAAATTTAATTTAATGTATTATATTGTTACTGTACTTATCTATCTAGTATTTTCTTTTTCTTACCCTTTTTTCCGTTCGAAACTTTTACAATCAACAATGGGCAGTAAAAATAAACGCTTTTTAATTGGCGAAGAAACGGATAAGGTTGTTTTGCAATTTGTTCAAAACAGTTTTTTCTTCAAAAAAGGTTGCTTTTCTCTACGAACACTGTTTTAATGAATGAAAATGAACTGAGAACTTTACTACGCCGATTTCAATGATACTTGTATAATAACTGGCTCTTGTCAGCAGTCAGTCATCGAGAATAACTCAATCAAATTTTCTCCTCCTCCACCAACACCTTCTTCACATAATATTGACGATAATCATCCTCATGATGATGATTATCCACCTCCAAAGCCATCACAAAACAAACAACAACAGCCATTTTCTTCATCCACATTCAAGACCAGTAACCGGATTATTTTATATCGACGATAATATAATAACATTGATGACTTGTATATCCTGATTGTCACTCAGATTTACGACGACAACTGACAATGTCCTCCTCAATTTCTTTTTTTTTACTCTTGATTGACACCAACTTAATTAAAAATGAATAACAGTCATCGTAAATAATAAAGTTACACACACGTGACACTCTAACTTGTACAGTAATAACAATAAATCTTCAACAGATAATTGCACATTATCTAGATTTCTTTTCAAAGAACTATAACGTTTTCTCCAAACTCGCCATTATGACGAGTATAAAAACATCGGGGTTTTCCACTATATTTCTCCTCCCCCGTAAATTTTTTTCACATGTCACACATAATTTCCACATGGAGTAATCCGCTGGAATTGTAAACTGTTTAAAGGGTGGTCCCGAATTAGAAGAATAATTAAATTTGATACCATATTCACACTTGGTTTATATATTTACATTTACATTACACTAAATTAGTAAAGCAGCGATCAAAACACAGGAGGAAGATTGTATTGTAGACATGCAAGCCGAAGCAGGCAGTTAGTTCAATTGAGAACAGCTCAGGTGAAAAATAGAAGGCGACACCAATACTGGCTAGAGCCAGAGCTCCAACATTGTGAGGATACCTCTTTGAAGCGACCCTTACGACTGGGTTTGTGTTTGCAGCGAGAAGATGAGATTTGGAAGATGCAAAACACCATAAAGAACTGCAGCAGAAAGAGAAGAGATTAGAAAATGCATGTAAAAATGTATCAAAGAATTAAACAGAGTTTCATGAAAAGTTGCAGAGATGAGATAGCGTACTCAGAAAAAATTAATATGGAGATGGCGATAATAATAAAAAAGAGTTAATAATTACACTTGTTTTTGTTGTCAGTTAGTCTCTATGTTCTTGTTCTAGAGCTGTTTTTTCATTGTTGCCACAAAACCAGAGATTCTGTAAAACTGCTGGTGAATGAAGAGATGTGAATATTGCGAGCATAAATTGTTCTTGAATCTTCTTACGATCCAACAATACAACTTTTTGAAGATCTTTTTATGTCATTTTTAAGCTTCCTCTTCTTTGCCAAAAAGACACTTATAATCTTCAATTTACTATTTGCACCCATCCAGTCCAGTGTCCAACAACATTATTATCAAGATAGATAAACATCCTCCTCATTCCTTATTTTTTACAATTTATCATTTGCCAATGCCAATTTGTACTGAGGCTTGTCTCTTGTCTTGTTTCGCCAACACCATTTTTTACTACAGATGGGAGACGAAGACGAACCACAAGTGACCACTGACCACCACACGAGTACAAGCTCTAGGTACACGATACTAGACTCTAGAC
>JAQFYG010004343.1:0-11153 GCA_034694325.1 Entomobrya corticalis | reverse complement strand
CGTAAATAAGTGAGTGGACGCGACAGAAAACTGGAAAGATTTTCGCCGGTATTTCACCGTCAACAGCACATATACAGCTCCGTTTTTTTCATGAGATAGTTTTACTAGTTTTTAGTTTTTTAGAAGAATCGAATCACTTGTTAGCAAGCAAGCAAACATACATTGAGTAAGTCAGGTAGTAAAGCGAATATGGAGACTAGAGACGCAAACAGGATGAAAATCTAAACTGGTAGCATCACCCATTCTGTTTTTTACATTCCTAATTCAGTTGACTCCATGTATCTCTGGGACTATTTCCAATGCCCATTTTTTCGCGGAAATGAAGTCATGGATGGATGAAGTAGCATCCGACGTTTGTCGTGCGAAGAATTTAGAAATTATATCGTCTCAAGTCTCAACTTGACAGAGATTCCAATACTACGTAACTGTATATTTTGTTATAAAAAAGAATAATCAGGGCTTGTCCATTCTATTTTGTTGGTCTCTATACGGTCAAAGGTGCAGATTGTGCTGATATACGAATACTGGTTCTGGGAAGAGCTAAAATCATGATAAGATATTATACAATGTCTCCGCTTTTTATTCAGTTCCGGTCCAGGAGCAAGTTCTCTGGATATATATCTTACTTAGGATATAGGGAGATGCAGCAGAGACCCATCTCAAACTGTTGATAATTGAGATTCTACGCATGGACACTCCCTTGTGTGAAATCAGAAAAGGTGAACGAAAGAAAGACAGAGAGTGGAAGCGTGAAAAGTGTAATAGCTCTCTAAGGATTTCATACAGCCGGAGAGTCTGTCAAGTGTATTATCTGATAGGCGGCTGGTTGCTTATTTTAAAAAATGAAGATATGAAAAGGATTGTGTATCGCACACACATAGAAAGTGACATAAAAGCTAGAGATGATGATTATGATGATATCTCGGTCGTTGTACCACCACTCCTATAAGCCCTGAAGTACCATTCATACTTCAATCTCCAATGCTGCTGTACTGTTTTATGTATGGTTGAAGTCACTTGGGCAATATAATAGTTTGGTACAGTAATCAAAGTCTGTACGCGGTTGAGATTGAGAGGGTTCCTCTGAGAGAAACAGACACATGGAAAAGGGACAAGCGGATTATGATCTGTTGGCAATCACAAAACCACTTAGGTCCCAGTTCACATGACACAGAATTTCCCATTACAGTTTTTTTTCAACTGACTTCGTCAACAATTCCAATTGTCCAACGGAAAGAGATGGCGTATAAGAAAGGTGTAGCTTATATTTCTCCTTTTATACAAATGTTTTATTTTGCCCCATGCCTGCATCCGGTATTATCATTTCTGTAAAACGACATGTATAAATAAACAATTTGCTTTCTGCGCAAATATTTGGAGATGAACTCTTACAGAAATAAGAGGATATGATGACATTTTCTCATCATAATACATAATACAAAACAGATATATGCAGTAGTTTTTGTTCATATTTGCACAACAGCAACATTAGTTCCTTGCGTAAATACTCATGAAAACTCCTACAACGTAATGGAGTGAAGCAACTAAAAAAGCAGGATGTTATTTTGGTGTGTAAATATTATTCAAGCTATTGTGAAAAAAGTCACTTTTGCAATGTACGCTTCATTTTGCGGAATGAGTTTCAAAGCTGGAGTTCTCCAAATATATGTTTGTGCACCGGGTATTAAGTTCACCTGTTCTACTTTTGCCTATTCAAGTATTGTTTTAGCTTTAGCTTCCAATCTGTTCAAGTATCAGTTTCCTCATTTTCTCTTTCTAGTTTACCTGATTGAATTCAGAGACAAACGGGATTTACAGGAAAATCATTGTTTCGAGAACTATAGAAAACTGACACAAACACAATAAAAAAGCGTAATGTAAGCTATTAATTAAATAACTGTGAGAACACGAAACAACAAGACCACCAACTTTTGCTCTAATTAGTTACTCAAGTCAAATTGAAAGTTGATCCCTTATTGTTCTAGTTCTCCCAGTAGTATGCCTGATATATTCCCATATACCCATCCCTTTTCCTGTACCCTTCAAACAGAATTTGATGTGCCACAGGCCACAACACAGTAAAGCCTTCAAACTGTAGTCAAAAGGGGTTGCACTTTTAACTTGGTAGCTTGTTAGCTAAAACAAATGCATACCTTACTCAAGCTAAAAGCTAACTGTACAATAAAAACGATTTTATATCCTAGAACATTATCATCATTATTTTAGCATGTTACGCAACGATAAGCCATTCATTCAAAATCGACTTCAACTTCCATTTTTGTTTGCCTCATTTCCTAGTAAATTGTTTCCTTCTATTTTTTATACTAGATGCAATGCACAACAAACTGTTGTGAATGTATTTTGTTTACTTATTTGTTTCATTCTTTCAATCGTCAACAATCCTCCTAGGCCCTACACTGCGTCACTTTCTTCGTGTCTCTTGTGGAATCTCAATCTCACTCCACACGTTTGGCTTTTTTGTTTGCATATGTATTTGCGATTTACTAAGGAGAAAGCCTATTCCAGTAGCTTCTATTTTTACATATTAACTTGTGCATTGTCGTGTCAGTCAAATTGAGTGGGAGTAAGAATGGCGTAAGAATTGTATATTATATGGTCTTCCACGCAATAATAAATGAGCTCTCTAAAGTCCTTGGACTTTATTTGCGAAGACTTAAAATACCAGATGGACTTGAAAAAACTTAAGCGTTGAGATGAGATGTGTATGGAAGTGGCTATTGTTAACATAAGGCCAAATTATAAAACGCACAGTACAACTCTAAAAATAAAATGGCGTATATACACACATATCCCATGTTTCCAACAGAGAACAATAGCTTAAAGTTTACAAATATATAAAGCATGAAGCTAGTTTGGAGTAACAGTAAGATGAAAAGTAAGAAAAAAAGACGGGTTTATCAAGAAAATTGGAAACTTTACTTGTCGACAAGGTAGATATTGTGTGAGACATTGGATAAATAAAAATTGTAAGCATTTGAACTATCGTCATACATGCTTATTTGCAATCCTACTTTTTAAGTCTTTTTTATGTTATGTACTATATACTCACAATGTATATCTATATTTCATATATATTTTAGAGTACCATTGAAGAAGTTCATCTAGCTATAGGTTTATCTACTTGCAGTGATGGTGGAACTGCGAACTGCTGCTGTCACTTTTACTTTTCCGGTCGACTTGTACATGCGAAAGCTGAGAAAGAAAAATATACAAACAAATTTGAACAAAGTGGATCCAATTTTTCTTGTTTTATTTTATCAAGGCACTCTGAAATGTTTCCCTCTTACAATAACTGGCTTTACTTTTAGATAAAGGTTAAAATTAAAATAAAGAGTAAAAAGAACTTCAGGGCATGGGTCATGTTACGTAAATAAATTGGGATTACATATATTTTAAGAACAAAGTTGCAATTATTTTTAGAATGTGAGCAATTTCCTTTTTAAAATGAAAATGCATTGTTTATGTATAACTTTCAAGTATAAATTGTAAGGTTGTAATATGAAAAACAAAAAGAAAGTGACGTTCTCTGCTGCGATGACGTTGATCACTAGAATATTTATCATATGGGATGAGACTAATTTTTGTAGCAGTAGAGAAAAAGTAGTCCAATTGCAAATGGTGAAAGCGAGGAGACAGATTACTCTTTCTCCAGCTTAAGAAAAGCAACACAAATGGAAAAGGATTGATGGATGAACGATGTACTGGGATTGGACTAGTTTTACTTGACTTGTTCTATCTCAACATAAATTTGTCAAGATTAATGAACTACATCTCTTACCACCGCGCGTGCTTAACGAAGCAAAAGAAATAGAAGAAAAAATGGAATACGAATTTCTCTTCTGCTACAATATACATACTTATAATCATAAAAGAAAATTATCTCTATGTAGGTTTGTGATACTTCTTTTTGTTTTATTTCGGTTCACAGAAAACTTTGTCATTACTTGTGATTGTTTTCAGTGTCTGTCCTAGTACAAAATGGAAGAAACAACATGGAAACACTGCTTGTTATATGAAAAAATGATTGAATTGATCATGACAGTAACAGCATGACTGACAGATTGGAACTTGGGACATGACCCAAAAATGAAAATATGAAACTGCACAACTTTCTTCAGTAATATTATGCCATGTCATTAGCATCAAATTTTGCCTATTTCTGTCTAAAAAGTGAAAGTAATCTTTATTTTTATGAGCTCTAGTTTCGGTGATAACATCACATCAGTTTACATGCTCTAATTAATTTATTAACTGATTTGTCGTAACAAATTTTCTTTTGAAATTGAATTTTGTTAAGATACTTTCATGCACTTTGATAGAATACAGAAAGGATTTTTTTCTTGAGTGGAACACGTTGTGGCAAAGTCTTACTATTAATCCCCCTACTGGTGTACACGGATATTTGGGCGGGTGAGTTGACATTGTACAATTGGAAATGACATGACGTAACCCATTTCCTTCTTCTTCTGGAAGATCCTTTTTTCATCGGAAGCAAAAGCTTCTTCTGTACTCTTAAAAACCGCAAGGAACCAGTGTGGCAGCAAAAGAGAGGACACTTGTCCACTTTCTCCTTTCCCCAAAAATTTTCTTTCCTCCTTTCTCCCAAGCAATAAATTACTTTCGTCGTTCATTAAGCTGCCAGTCATTAAAAGCTGCCCAGTAAGCTGGGAAGCTATATCTTACCGCCACCACTATACCATCACCACACCACAAAATGTCATTATTATTACGACTGTCATTACATCTGCTACTGCTCTATATCCACATTGCTTTGCTTGATGGTTTGGATATTTTGGCTGGGTCGTTTTTGCCTTTGCTCCACTTTTCTCTGGTTAGTAGTAATATAAATAATAGGCATGCAGAGAGAAAGTCTGTTCCTTGTCTTCATCATCACCACACACCACTACTACTGCCATCATCGTCATCATCATCATATCATAAGAAAAGAAAAATAATGTTGATGGGTGGTCTCATATAAATTATATCCATTATTATTATTAAACATTAAGCAGCACGGACAGCTATATACTACTTTTCCACACAGCAGACCAGACACATGCCATCATCGTAAAAATGAAATATCTTAACTAAAAAGCTGGAAGGGAAATTGAATGAGAATCCTTTATACTCAATCGGAACGAGAAAGTATAATAAGCATATACACACATGGTCAGTTTTGTGGCATTTTACTATCGAGACACGGACATACACAAAGAAAACCTCTCTGATGCTCAAACAGTTTGAAAAAAAATATAGGATATAAAGAAATTAAGTAATGTTTAATGGAATGAAACAAACTACGTCCGGGCCAACAAGTTAATATATAATATTCTATATACTGGAAATGTATTAGTCGATTGGTCTTACACGACCAGTGTCCACTGCACATTAATAAAAATGAAAACTTAACAATAGAAAAGAACATTCGGCATTTTATTTTCAGAAAAACTATTCAAGTTTCATAATGCCCCTCCCAAAGCCATCTCGTTTACTACAGACAACCTGATCTACTGATTGTGTGTTACATATAGTTAGTCGAGTTATAAGTAAGTAGTAGTTGGTAAGTACATTATCCATTCCCGGAAGTAAAATGAAACTTGAAACTGATGACTTGATGACGGTAATGATGATCACATTTATGTTCCTTCTGCTTCGCATTCAGAAAATGATAATTTTCCCCAACAGCAATCAGCCGAAACACCCTCTCATATTCCCATCATGATCGTCATTGCATCTGCACTACAACCGCACGCAACAGACGATATTATGCTAATTATAATATCAAGGAGTACATTTTACATAATATGGATATGTGCCATATATAGACCGAAAACATAATATCATCATGTTATGCAATACCCGATATATTACTCGATGGGTCGATAATAATGATGATGACGACTTGTATGGGTAAATTACAAGGAGGATCTTCTCCAAAATGAGATTTCTGGCTAGTGATGTTGAAAAAACCACAATAATAACTATTAAATAAACATCATGTATAAAAGAAGGATATAAAGTAACGGCAGCAGCAAGTCGAGCAAAGTAGCATCTAATAGGCAATCAGCCTGCTCTACTTTCTTGTCTCCTAACTTTCCTATAATATGTTCTTCCTTAATGCTCTTCTTCCCTTTTCCGAATATTAAGTGACGGTGGGACTGTGCTGAAACATGGCTGGAACGCTGCTGTGGAGTAGACCTAATATTTTGGACGGTGGTGCTTATAGGACTTGAGTAGATCTCATCATTCATTTCATTGTTGCTCTTAGGCTCCAAATCTTCACGATTTCCTCGTACACTTTCAGTCCCATCTGCTCCAAAAGAATTTATGTATATTATGTAGGTATATTAGCTGTATTCAAGTGCTATTTTCTAAAGAGGAACATTTGTTTTGATCTGTGTACGACAAAATATTTAGAAGGCATACAAAGATAATATTAATATTATTGACGATCTCTTTTCTAATGATGAGAATGAGAAACCGGGTTTGTAGGTAGTACTCTTGTTTTTAGAAACATGATTTAAAATACCATATCCTAAAATTAATGTAATAATATCTTATGGAAGTACATGCTACAAAATTGTTACTTTTTAGAATTGTTCTCAGGAAACGTCGACCTAGAGTTCATTTTTATGAACTAACTGATGAAAATAGGAATTTAACCAATCAGCAAAGTATACATGTCACATCGACCTATTTCATTCACTCATCTTTGAAGTTTTCAAGTATGTTTTTGTTGTTGCCAATAATGTCATTAGTTTTTATGCGATACCCAATTTAAATCTTCATCACAACTTTTACTAACACATACACTATAAACGATGATGACGATCTAGATAAAATGATGTTTATATATATGTACTTTATTTAACTTGAGCAAAACAATTTTTGCGGTTCTTTCCTTCGCTCATTCAATTTTTTTGAATTACAGAAAAAGGACAGAATTGGGAATACAAGTTGGAGTGTGGTTAGTGGAAGTTCTAGTATAAGATATCGAAACTATAAATTGCTATTTTTTACTATAAGCTCACATACAACAAAGGAACCTTTTTCTTTTCTCACAAGTTGGACCAGCAATGTCCCAAAACCTACTCATCCATGCATTCATGCACATTTATCTATCCAGTTTATAGGAATATACGCATTGTGCTTGTGTGTCAATGAGAATATCATTTTGTAAAAAAACGTGCTCTCCAGTTACTCTCTAGTTTCCGGGTAGGGCTCGTTCACTCCAATCCAATTCACTCCACTCACAACACCATACTCTCAACTCACATAGGGACATCGACTCCTTTTTTCCTCCCATTTGATTATTTGGAGCACCACAAAAACGGAGCAAATTCTGTTCGACACACAATAAAAGAATTTGGGAACAAAAAAGCTCGTAATAGTAACGCATCACCACTACTGCCACTATACCACACCAAAAAGATAGAAGCAAACCCAATGCCACGTGAGTACATGAGGTTGTGAGTTGTAAAAAAGTGAGTGAAAGAAAGAAGAAGAAGGCACACATTTCCCATTGGGACCGTGTGATACTCCATTACATTCACACTTTCTTCTGTATGTTTCTCTTTTTCTTTTCACACTTTTTCCCTCCATACCACCATTGCCACCATACTCCATAGACATTTTTTTCTGTGTGTGTGGTATGGAGTGCGGAGTGGAAGAAAGCAATGCACGGATGAAATACAGCTATTTTCTATTTTTTCCACTTCGACTACTGAATTGTAACTGTAACAGAAATAGAAGAAGAGGAGAGGATCTCTCTCTGAAGAAAAGAGAATCATTCCCTTTGACAATTGATCCAAAAAGAGAGGAAATGGGAGTGATACCAGCTGACAGAATTGGAGAAAGAGAGGAAAGGAGTGCAGCAACTTTTTAAATTGATACTAGCACTTACTTTAAACATGGCTCTGTGTGTATACGAAAGTGAGAGAGAAAAAATATTGGAAAAAAGAAAGGAGTACAACAGGCAGGCAGGCTGATGATCGGGTTGAATTGAATCACATCCGCTATACTCCCCTCGCCTCCTTGAGAAAAAGGAATATGGACATTTTTCTTATTTTTTTCTTATATAGTATTATACAGTTTTTTTCTTGTTACTTAAGTGGAATCACATCCATCCACCGCCAGTTTTTTACAACAACGCAGCAAAGGAGTTGCTTTAACAGTTTCATTTCAATCTATGCAACGACCCACAAAAATCAGATCAGACGAAGAACAAAAAATATATAGAAAAGAGGACGATCCCATTCCCATAATCGTTCGTTGCACTCGCGATTTTTTTTCTTTTAAGCTAAATTTTACCCGCGGTAAGATGAAAGGAGAAATACAAAATTGAAAAAAGTGTATCAAGCTTTCTTTGTGACTTTCTCATACTGTGACTGTGACTGACTGATGGTACTTTGGGTATATTTTTATCTAATCTATAAATTATACCGCTTTATATAATGACGTACTTTATGAATGACAGGTTGTGAATAAAAGTATGCCTATTTATCGTTAAAATAATGGATTTTCTAGAAAATGTACGATCAGATAGATTTTATACTTAAATGCTCATGTAATGTATGTATAATAGGTATGCATGTTCAAGTTTGCAGTTCTAGAAGCATACGCCAGAAACCAGAGCTTAGAGCGAGTACCAAATTCCAATGGGAAATCGTGTCGTCCTATTTTCCAAAGAATCTCAAATTTCTGATGATGCATCTAATAAATCAATGTAATTATTGACTCCCAATGCTGTCTGTCACTTGTGAAAAATTGCTTCAGTCTGAGAATAAAATATATTTTACTATCATTAAAGTTTATCTTATGTGCAAAAAATCCAAGAATCAATTTGATATTTTAACGCACAATTTGTCGCTTTTCATTTTCTTTAGCCTTTTATGTGATGTGAAACTTTATAACAAGATTATATACACTTTTTCGTTTGGGATAACTATAATTGACTGCTTTTAAACTGCATTTATGTTTTAAACCTTACATATATTTATGTCCAGTTTAGAAAGGTGGAAAGGTTATCCATTCATTATATCCGATGTATTAATCCCATGTATATATACCTATTAAGGCTTATAATATGTAAAAAGCAATTTGCAGTGAAGAGAACATTGAACATGCTACAGAAGCGCAAGAAACTGCATACGTACCTGCATGGAAGTACACATCTACAAGCACTTGGTACTTTAAATGAAATGAATGAGAAGTAGGTACCTGCAGCAGGCAAATGCATATTTTCAGTCCGTTCGTTTTCAGGACCGTCTTCAAGGTTTCGTATCTTATCTCCGACGTGTAAGCAGTTTAAAATAATGTAAGCTAACTACTTATCATTAGCAGGCTTGGCCGAGTGGTTAAGGCGACAGACTAGAAATCTGTTTCCCTCTGGGAGCGTAGGTTCGAGTCCTACAGTCTGCGTTATTTTTTGGCTAAAATCGTGTTTATTTTAGTATTTACGCATGACAAGCTTTCACAGCAACCAGAAAGCATAATATGGACATCTTACACATAGGTAGGTATATTTACAATGATACAATATTTGCCCACACCATGCTTCACCTCACGAAGACCCAGCTTGTAATTTACTTCATCATTAATAATTTCTCAGAGTATTTTCTTATACCACACCACACGGGCTTTTACCCACCTACTGGGTTTGGCCTCCTAAGTTAATTTGCAGTTTTATGCTTAAAAACAAGAGCTTAGCTTTTTGCATGAGAGGAAGAAAGAAAGTTATTAAAGATCCAAGAAGAGACTACGACTACACTTAGATAGTATACTCACAAAACTCTTCTCCTTTCCACTTTATTTAACCTCCCAACACGCAAAGGTATCCAGCCGATGATGATGTCTTGTCATTTTTTCTTGACCAGGACAAGGGAATTGCTTCCACTGACCAGCTAAAAACTGTGCAAAAACTGGAACATTTTACACACAAAAAATATGTACATGAAACGTTGTTTCCTTGTCGGTTCTTTTCATGCTGATTAAATAATGAAGAAACGAAATGATGCATGCTCACTTTCCTGATGAGATCAAACATGCACCTGAATAATTTTGTGTCAAGTTCCATCATTGCTACGTTTTTTTCTCATGTCTTTGTCTTGCAGAAAGGGGTAATTAAATATTCGTAATTTTTCTTTGGTGGATTAATAAAGATGATGATATGGTTTATAAAAATATCATATGCACAGTATCCAAAATGTTCTTTTTAGACTATTACCGGAGTTTATATGAACAAAAGTTATGGTTATGTCGCCAGTGTCAAATTACATTTTTCTAGGTTCCATCCATATAATAATAATTATATTCCTTACATCAACACCACCAAAAATAACATCTAAATTAACACGTTAGCTATAGTATATCGTGTTTCTTCGAAATAAAACGAGCAAATTTTTAATGAATGGAAATTATAACACGATGTCAACGTTTTGAAGGCCATCACATCACCAAAAAACACCTTACATACCTATAAACCTCCTTTCTTCTAAATATTTTTTCAACAGAGTTCTGTTTTTTTAAGAAAAAGAATAATGTCCTGTTGGGTTTATTTACTTTTTTGTTGCTGTTTTGGGAAAAGAGTGTTTTGAATTGAAGAAAGAGGTGTTCTATTTTATTTTTCTGAAAAAGGTCTAGATTATTTTTATTGCTCTTTTTTTTATCTTGTTCTCAACTACTTTCGAAGTGACTTTTTTACTTTATAGAACAGACGATAATAAAATATTTGTGAGGCATAGAACTGTCTGCAATAAGATTTCTATTGAAATAAATGGCAAAACATATCGACTATGAAGTTGAAGAAGATTCAGAGGCAAAGCCAAAGACACTGGAAGATGTATTGGAATCGATTGGTATTTATATAAAAATTGCTTTCATTTCCAAGTTCTAAGTAAATCCTTCCTTTTCATAGGTTGATTTATCTTTCATATTTTATTTTTTCAACAGGAGGCTTTGGCTGGTTCCAATTTTTCAGTTTATTCTCCATCCTCTTTTACGAAATTCCTGTTGGAATGTTGGCCTTTTTGATGATATTTGTGGGTGGGGTGAATTGAAATATTTTCAATAAATATATGTATAAGTGTACTAGTGGTTGTTATTCCATGTTTTATAGCTCCTTTAAAAATAAA
>JAQFYG010004342.1:0-11154 GCA_034694325.1 Entomobrya corticalis | reverse complement strand
ACTTAATCTTGATGAAAAAATCATGCGTATTCCCACGCTACACTCAACACTCTTGCACCCACCACAAGAAATGCGTAACTTCTTGATACGCATTTTGCGGATGTGCACACTGGTGGACTTTTACCTTTCCACATGCTGATGTTTCTTTCATGTAAATATGTACATTAAAATATAGATTTAAAAATCTTTTTTGTGTCCATGTTCAAAATAGGAAACAAAGTTCCTGCGATTAATCTTATGATAAGTATGATGTTGACAATAATGATGTTACCTAAAACTCTTTTAAAAAGACACAAAAAGCTTTAATGGCACTATTTTCATACGCATTTCATCACTTCAAGGTAAGTTTTTACTCGTTCTTTTCAAACAAAATATCTTACTTTACAAAAACATTATATTTAATTCAGGTTTTAAACTATGTAAATACCATACTTTTTTTACATTACTACGGCAGAATTTTAAAAACAAAATATTTTTCACTCGACACTTTTTGCCTTTCCACACGTCGCTTTTAAAAATTATTTTCTTCTCTACATTATCGTCACATTTCACATTTTTTGTTATCATCTGCTGGCAATTCATCCATGACCCAAGTTTCTCTGGAGACTTCCCTGCCAGTAGCACCTGACACCAACTTGATAAACTGGTTTGTTAGTACCAAAACACCATTATTGCATTCGCCAGCAATCTAAAAAAAATTAAATTTTTAAGTTAGGGTGAAACTATGAAATATGAAAATATTTATTTTTGCTCTCCCGTTTGCACGTGTATTAATTTTTATTTTCTTCTTACTTGATAAATAGTATATCTTTGCTTAGGTTGCACCTCTTGAGTATGAGATACAGTACCAGGTTCTTGCCAAATTCTATTCGGCGAACCCTCCCATGCATATTTGCATCCTTTTTCCTCACATGGTTTTGTCTTCTTAAACCTTTTACGAAGTTCTGGAGCAATGCACGTTAGCGTAAAGCCATTACTTTGATAAAATATGCTTTCTGATTCATGATTTTCATAATCATAGGCTAAACCAACGGCCAAATTGTACATGCAGCGACGAATCGCTGATCCCCGAGTATTGTCACAAAGTTGTGCAAGAATTAACTTTTCTGCTGGTTTATCACATTGGGTTGCTGGTGATGGAACTTCGCAACAAGTAGCCTAAAAATAAATTATTTAAATGTCATAATGATTAAAACTGAAAATTATCAAAGTAACTTATGAACAGATAGAATTACCTGCATGTTTGAAATGCCATAACCATCTTGTTTTTTGATGTCACCCACATTAATTTTGCCCCATGAGACCCTCACTCCACAAAGTGAGTACCCAGGCTTACAAGCTTCCACAGGCTGTTCCTTTGCCATTTCATCTCTTTTCTTTTGTTTGTCATCAATAGGCTTTATTCCATCCCGCATGAAACCGGCATCATCCCCACAACTGCAAACTAATTTCGTATCATGAAAGTGCCACTTGTCCAGAGCGAGAGGGTCCTTTCCAACATCTTTTGCATTCTTGGCTTTATTTGGCCGTACAAGTGCATGAATTCCAATACCAGCACCTAAACAGTAAAGATGACCATACCTGCCTTGTTTCGTCTAAACATTTAAAAAATAATTATCATTGAATCAAATTTTTTAACTATTAAAAATATTATTTGATTTCTCACCCAATTAGGGTTTAATCTATCCCATTCGTTTCCGGGTTGAATTAACGAAAGAGCAGTCTCCTTTTGACGGTCGCCCTCCGGTCCTTGGCACAAAGCCTTCACAAAAACGACTCCACTATAATCATTCTTATTCTTATCCTTATAATATGCCATTCCAGCAGAGACAGACGCCCATCCCCGAATATAGGTTCCCGGTGGACAGAACTTCCAGCCACTCCACGTCTTAAATGGTAGGTCCGGATGAGGTGTATTGATAACATATCCTTCTCGAACTCCCGAATCTGTTGCATTCCTTCCAGTTACCAGTTTTTCCTGTTTTGTTGTTTTAAACTTGGTTCTTAATGGACAGGACGAAGGTGCTGAAATTTTTGTCGTCACAAAGTCTCTCGCACGAATAGGAGTGGAGCTCTCCCAACATGGAGGATCCCAAGGATCCGAACCAATTTCATTGTCGAAATTATGTTCGCGTCCATTATTAAGGACGCCGTTGGCATCTTCCTGTCTTTCGACGAACTTGCCTGTGAATACTTTGTAAATACCACTAGTGCCAATGATTTGATACATTTTTGTTTTAGTTCCGGGGTCGGCCGTTAATGTTTGAGGCTTTTTCTTAACTTTGTTCCAACACTTGGCTTTTTTATTTTCCATCCAGTTAAATTGCTTCGATTTTACGTTTTGTGCAAATGATTCTGCCAAGGAGTCTTTTATGCATGCAAGTCCCCAGCCAATTCCCTCATATATTTTTATTGTCCGGTCATTTTCTGGTTTGTGGTCATAAGCTAGGCCAACATACAAGTCCAGTTCACAAATCATTCTGCCTTTACCTTTTGTGTTATCACATTCTCCAAGCTGTTGAAACAAATTTTGATAAAGCTTTATTAGTAGTCCTTAGAAATAAAGAGATACTTTTAAAAATTACATTGTTTTGTACCAAAGCTAATGTTTCTGCTGGTACACTTTGTGTAACCGGGGATTCCACTGGGCAGCACTTTGCTCTTAAATTCGTCAATGCAACGTTGTCATGCTTTCGAATGGACTCTATTGGAATAAAACAGACCAAAACTTTGGAATGGGTTGTTCTTAAAAATCTATGCTTGATATAAATAAGCAAAAAATGTTTTGTTTTTACCTGCTGCTACTTTTTGAGCCATAATTGTGAAGCCACAAATAGCTTCCCTGGGCCTGCAAAACCTGGGCTCAGTCCAGCTACAAAATGTGAAAATAATGGTAATTAAATAAATAATTCAATCCATGATTTATAGACCAATTCTTTTTTCAAAATTTTAAAAGCCATTCAGTAAAATTTGCAATAAAATTACCGACTATCTTTGGGTTTCTGAGGTTCCGGTTTTTTTACTTGATCACCTCCGTTTTTTCCTTTGTTCCCCACATCTTTATTGCCGGTGTCTTGAGGATATTTTCCCTGGTCACCTCCATCTTTGTTAACTTTGTCACTACTGGGTTTTCCGTTGTCGCCTCCAGGTTTCGTGGGTTTGTCTCCACCGTCTTTTCCTTTGTCGCTTCCATCTTTCCCAAGTTTGTTGCCCCCGTCTCTACTGTCGTTGGGTTTGATACTGCCATCCTTTTTGTCACCTTGTTTCCTTTCGTCATTGTGGTTCTTGGTACCATCGGGTTTTTTATCTCCCCCGTCTTTTTGGGGTTTTTGACCACTGCCTTTGTCTTTGCCTTCGTCGCCACCGTCTTCACCTTCATCGCCACCTTCATCACCCCCGTCTTCACCTTCGTCGTCACCTTCTTCATCGCCATCGTCTGTACCTTCGTCGCCTCCCATTTTGGCGGGTTTGCCACCGTCGTTTCCTTTGCCACCACCATCTTGTATAGGTTTTTTGCTACCATCGTTCATTTTGTCGCTTCCATTTTTTATGGGTTTGCCACCGTCTTTACCTATGTCACCACCATCTTTTATGGGTTTTCCACCGTCTTTACCTATGTCGCCACCATCTCTTATGGGCTTGTTGGCATCGGAATCTTTCTTTATATCATCTACATTGTCGTAGGAACCTTCAACGTTTTTCCAAGCAGTATCTCCACAAGAGCAAAGTATTTCTATACAAATTACATAATAAGCACATTTAATTTAATTTGAAACATTAACTCCAGGTACAAAAACTTAAAGCGATACTTACGAAAATCAATCATTCCTTCATCATCTCCAGCTTTCTTAAATGGCTCAATTTTATGTGCAAATCCAACCACAACACCATCTTTGCAAAATGCACCAGATTTGAGTGTATTTGGTTTCCCAACAAAATCTCCCTCGCCCAAGGGCGACCCTTCAGGTATTTGATACAGCACCCTTTTCCCAGTGTTCCGATCATTTATTCCTGCACATTGCGCAGCCAAGCCGTGCACTCCAAACTTATCTAAATCTGTTTTACTTGCATCTTTTCCTCCACTTGGTACATTCTTTACTCCCATTTTCAAATCATATCCAACGAAAACAGCTTCATCCGAGCAATTGGCCCAACTGTAGCCTGTCCAAGTTGTGTAATGGTTTCTTTCAATATTTATATCCCGTTTTCCTTCCAGATAAGTAGTCCCGTCAGAGGATGGTACATAAACGGCAGCGTCCAAACGTTCCTTAAATTTACACTCTTCTCCTCCTTCCAGCGGCGCTTCCAAATTATCAAGTTTCAGTGGATTTCCGGATTCAATAGAAAATGGATTCATAGTCAGCCCATTTACCTCACATTCTTTATTCAACATTTTCGGAAAATTATTAGTTTCTGTTGATTTGACTCTTTCAATCTCTTTCAGGCTTTTGTCATAGGTAACCTTCTCAATGACATTCGACTTTACAAGAACTTCGTTGAGTTGACCCACAAGTTGATAAATATCTACTCTTGTTTTAGCTTCCAAGGTAATAGTCACCTTCATTGGTGTTGCCTCCTGAAAAACTTCTGGTGGCGACTTCAGTAATTCTGGGAATTTCGTTTTGATATCTCCAGAAATGCATGTGGGTGTGTATCCAATGCTCTGATAAAAGTAACTCGATTCCTTTTGATTTCTCACATCGTATTGAATCCCAATACCCAAAGTGTACTGGCAATTCCGTTTCCGGTTATAAACCAGATTATCACAGGTAGCTGCCAAAACAAGTTTTACTTCCGGTTTACCCTTTTCTATCGGCGACGGCACGCTACAGCATCCAACTTTCAAATTTGTCATTGCATAATTATCTTGAGTTGCGATGCCTCTTGCAAAAGCGCCTTGAAATGCGCATAAAGCTTGTTGGGCCTTACAAACCGCATTTTCATGAACAACTGGAGGATTCAATTGGATTCCAAGCAAATCAACTTTGTTCCCAAACTCGCTATCCTTTCCTATTGTTTTACACATTAAACGAATGTCAAGGATACCGTAATTGTCTACTAGAGCATTAGACATTGGAACAGATTCTACTGCGGCACCCATTGCAGCACCCAAACAGTACTGGTAACGACTTTTTCCTGTGGCATCATTTCTTTCTTCTAAAATCTTTTCTTCGGCTATGCTCATATTAGGATACATGCAATGATAACCGAAAGAGACAACTCCGTATACATCAATTTGTGACGCCATGTAGGCAGCTTTTCGATCAATTTGCCGCCTCACGGAGAAGGACCGAATATAAGAATTATTAGGACAAATGTGAAGAGGTTCCCATCTGTAGGCGGGTAAGGCTGGAACCGGAGTTTGAAGCTTACAGCCAGTTCTGCCTGACTTATCATCCACTTCCCATGGCATCACGGGAGCATCCTTGACTTTTTTGTAGGCTGCAAAATTTGGTATCAAATGATTACGATCTTGTGCTAACCAGTTTCTGGCTTTTAGTGGCACCAGATCCGCCCAACATTTGTCGGGGGCGGAGTTTCCAATTTCCGAAACCTGCTTTTTGCCTGCTGTATCGTTTTTATTGTTGGTGACAACAAATATGTTTGTGTGGATCCTGTAAATTCCACATGTTCCAATGATCTGATGTATTTGGTACTTGAATTTAGGCACCATGAGAATCTCAAATGTTCCTTTTGCTGCGCGATTCCATATTTTACTGGTTTTTGTTGCTGCCCAATCAAAACTGTCAACGATTTTGCTGGATCCAAGTTTCTTCTCAAATTTTACGACAAGTTCCTCTTTCATGCATTCCAGATTCCAGCCAACGCTTTCGTAAAAGTCGGAATATTTTTTGGCGTCTTTTTGAGAAATGTAAGATAAGCCAACATCTACCTCCACCTGGTAATCCATTCAATTTTATTAAAAAATTGTTATGGAAACATGAGACATTAGATTTTTACAAATCTTACTTGACACATCCTATTTCCCCTTCTTATTTCGTTGTTATCGCATTCAGCAATAAGAACTTTCTCTTCTTCGGGTTCACACCCAATCACTGGGGAAGGCACATAACAACACTTTGCTTTCAGGCCAGATATTCCCACTGTAAAAATTATCAATCAGCGGTAATAAAATGCGGATTAACTTTGCGCACTATTAATTGGTAAACAAGGAACTTACGATTATCATTGATAAGGAAAGCATCCGAAGTCTTTTTCAGATACGCATCAGAAACAGCTAAGAGGGAATGTATTTAAATTGTCAATTTTTTCCAGCTTTAAGATTGTCCTTTTTGTGTGCAATAATTAATATCTACCTTCAAAATTGGTGTACTGGTGATTATACCCACAAACGGCTTGTCTAGGTTTGCAAACCTGAGGTGTTTCCCAACTGTAATAAGTTAAGTAATCTAATATTTAGTGGTGCTAAAAAATTGTAAACATTTTTGCTAATATTTAATTCTTGATCATTTTATTACGTACTCGCCGGTTTGATGATCCCTTGGCGTTGCAACTTTGGAAAAGTCGTTAACCAAATGTTTCCCGCAGGAGCACAATTGTTTATAGTTGACATATGCCTGAAATTATTTTTGCAATGGCAGTTTAAATTATAATTATAAATACCGGTTAACAGAAATACTCATTTTAAAAATCTACTTACATTGTCGTCAATTAAAGGACCCTGGTATCCTCTAAATTGAATCTCAAGACCCACAGCAACACAACCTTCGCGACAAGGATTTTTAACTTTTGGTTGAATTTTCACCGGGTCATTTTCCGAATACAGTGACAACTCCTTGACCCCCTTCCCCTGTATATTATCACAATGTAAAATGATCTGATGCACACCCAAAGCATCCATCTTTGTTTTCCCAATTGACCATGTGGAAATATAAGCTTCCATTTGTCTAACATAAGCCTCTTCATCACATTCCTGCCACTCGTTCCATTTCGGTTTCAAATTAAGCTCCATGTCAACATCAATAGGTCCTGTCAAAATAATATGACCTTCTCTCGTAACACCTTCGTCAAAGTACTCGTAATAATCTGATTCTGGCATTCCATGAAATGAGAACTCTGGTATTGCGTCAGAATCCACTGGAAAGTTACTTTTAAATTTTAACGGAGAGAAATCCTGTGGCGGGGGTGCAGGTGGTTTCTCACTCAAATCCATGAACTTCAATTTGCATTCGTCTCCTCCATCTTCTCTTTCGCTTTCATCTACCGTTACAATTACTTGAGAAGATTTTATTTGTTTTCCTGTTGCGTCAATTACTCTTCTTTCTAGAGCCGGGGTCGGAATGATAAGCTCTCCTTCCGGATAAGTGCAAACACCAATTTTTTGGTAGTACTCGATCTTTTGGTAAGGCCCTACTTCAGTAATTTGGGGAATTTGTTTTATCTTATTCCAGACAATTGATGGAGCAGAGCCCCAAGTGTACTCGCAACCTCCTTGTGAAATGCATGGCATACTTTGGAATTTTTTCTTGAGGGATTTCAGGCATTCGGGTGAGTAGCCAATACTGCTGTAAAAATAGCTGGAAATGGGATGTTCTTCAAAATTGTACGTTGCTCCCACGCCCATTTTCACTTCGCAGTGTCTTTTTCTAGCCTCTCTTCTATTATCGCATACTGCGGCCAAGACTGTTCTTTCGTTTGGCTCACAAAGGTCTCCAGGATTTTCTACGGTGCAGCAAATCACGCCTTTCTTATGGCCATCTTGAATACCACAAATGGCTTGACCTGGATGACAGTGAAGGGCTGGCTGCCCGGAGCTCTTTTTAGGTTTTTTTCCAGGGTCACTTCCCGAATCTTTTTTGCTTTTTTGGGGAATGGACGGGATCAGTGTCGTTTCAATTTCTTTTGGCTCCTTGCCATCATTTTTTGGATCCTTAAACATTCCAACAAAAGCGGCAGGTGTATACTGGTCAAACTTATGACCTTTCGGTACCCCAGTTTTGCTGAAGGATTTGTCAGTGGGGGTTGTGTAATTGGGTGTAGTACACCGAAAGTGGGTGCCAGTACCAGGGCCACCGGTAAATCTTCGAATGTATGTATCCTCTGGACAGAGTACAAGACCTACTAAATCTTTATCATCATAAAGATCCTCTTCAGATGACTTTGTTTGGGTTTGAGCTCGAAGTCTAAAACCAGTTCTGGGCGAATTATCCATAAAGTCGTATATAGGATTACCTTTTTCGCTGGGCTCATTATTGTGATAACCGTCATCACCAAAAGGAGGTTTCAAGCTATTTACTAAAATGTTGTTGCCCTTCAACGGACTTTTGTCAAGCCAACAGTCAGGAGGACTTCGTTGTAAGGGACTATTAAGTGGTGGTTGACTCACGTCCTTTTGGCTATTATCAACTGATCCTGTGTCTACGCTGGATTCAGTGAGAAGAAAACGATCCGTATATGTTTTGTACATATCGCATTGTCCCACAACTTGGAAAATTTCCAGTTTTGTCATAGGTTTCACAGTAATCTGAAGAGGACCATCCTGAATTTTATCCCATTCTTGACCTAAAGGATTCTTTTTGGAACATTTGGCCCAATCCTTGCCTGTGTCAGCACCTGCACCTAAATTGTTTGAAAATTTGTCTGCGAGTGCTTGGGACATGCAATCCAAATTCCAGTTCATGGCTTCGTAAAACGTGGCTTGTTCTGGGAAATTGTCAAAATCGTAGCTGTGAAAAGAAATTTAAAATATTTGGAGTCAATGGAATTCAATGGAAAATTCGTTATTTTATCAAAATAACTTACGTTACACCAACGTCCAAAGCCAAACTACATTTGCGCTCCTTGTCGAAAAATGAATTGTCGCAGATAGCGACACGGTGTAATGCTTCTGAAGGGTCACATTCGCTCAGAGGTGATGGGATATCGCAACACGCAGCTACGAAAATTATAAATTTTATTTGTCTCTATATTTAAATAGCTTCATGGCTTAAAAATTTAATACACAGTTTACCTCGAACTCTGGTAATTACTCCATCTTTTAATTCCTCTCGTATCTGGAATCCACACACAGCTTGTCTATCCTTACAAACCAAAGGTTGTGTGACCCTCCCGTCCTCAATTGTCCCATTAGTTGGAATTTTTTTGTCGCAAGGGCAAAGGGGCTTCACATCTCCCAATGCCCCAGATTTTCTGTTGCTTGTAGTTTTCACCCCAATAACCATAGAAATAGGCATTCCGGGACATCTACAACCATCGTCTTTTCCACTCGGCTTCGCAGTACCTCTCGGTGGTTTCTCACCTCCTTTATTCTTAACTTTACGGCTCGGGTCGGCTTCTGTACCTTTACCAGGAACAATTTTGTTCGCCTTCCAACCCGGAGTTTTGCTTGGACCGCCATATCCAGGAGAACTTGCTTTCTTTGGAGATGACCCGACATAAATGTTGTCATGTAACCCCCCATCATTAGGATTCACACATTTAAAAAGAAATCCAGTCATTCCTCCAACTCTCCCTCTATCCTCTGACGAAATGTAACTGACAAAACTATCCTCTGGACAATTTACCCAGTCTAACCATGGACCCGAGTCATCATTTCCAGCTCCGTCGTCATCTTTTCCATCCCCGTCCAACGGATTTGGAGGCATTGTTTCCAAAACAGCAGTGTCATTAATTTCCTTCATATCTTCTGAAGGATTCCATAGATTGGCGGGAGGAACATCATTGCCTTTTCTCTTTGGTGGAGAAATCAAATTTTCCGGAGTAAGTTTTCCGGAATCATCGACTTTTGGCTTTTGTCTTCCTTTATCGGAATGGTCGCAATAAAGTTTCTCCGTTATTTCAGGGAACTTTTCTTTAGGAATAGAAAACTTTTGTCTGCCAATTTCTTTTCCCTTTGGATTCGTCGTTACCAATTCAAATTCATTGCTCAAAACAAGCAAATTATTTAACTTTGCTGTCGTCTGATACAAATCTTGTCTAGTATACGCCTTCACAACTGTTGTGTTTTTTAATGACGTTAATCCATGTTGAAATATTTTTGAATTTAGTGCCTTCTTCCAATCAAAACAAGAGCCTCCTTTCTCACAAAGTATTTTCCCTCGAAAAGTATTTTTTAGCTCTGTGATCAAACATGGTATAGAGTAACCAATACTCAAATGCATTTTACTCTCTTCTGGATTCTCATCATGGTCATAGGTCACTCCAATGTCCAGCTCGTTTTCACATTTGCGGTCTTGGTTATACTGAAGATTGTTGCAGATGGAAACTAGACGGGGTATTTCCTTGGGTTGGTTAAGATTGGCTCCAACGGCAGGATTTGGGACATCACAACAAGCCATTCTGACTTTAGCAATACCTGTTCCATCAGTTTTCTTCCAGTCTCCTACAGATTTTGGACCAAATTTGGCAGAAGCGGCACACAAAGCTTGGTATGGTCTGCAGGCGTTGATTTCATCGACAAAGTTTTTCTTGGATTCTTCTGGAGGGTCCAGTGCCTTGCCCACTGAACACATCTGTATTTAAACCAAATTGAAGTTAGGCGTTCGACATTATTTTGACATCTAAATTTAAAAGAGTAAATTAATTTTGGAATTTTACCATTCGAATATTGTCAATGCCGACATCATCTAGAATAGGGTTATCAGGATCGGGTTTAAGCGTTGTAGGATCCATTTGCACTTGATATCCAACCAATACCCCATCAATGCTTATTTGGTACAAATTGGCCAACTATTACTAAAATATGAAACAATTAAAAATCCCTATGAAAATGAATACAGCAAGCACTATATAAACTCTTAATCTAAAAGTACCTTTAGCTTATCAAAATCTTCTTCAGGATGAAATATAAGCAACTCATCCTTTCCTCTTTCTTGCAGGTACAGTGCCATCATCTTCATCATCATTGTCCCCTTTTCCCTTCCCTTTCTTCTTTTTCGCAAGTACAGGGCCACCATCTTCATCGTCATTATCCACTTTTCCCTTCCCTTTCCTCTTTTTTGCAGGTATAATACTATCATCTTCGTCATCATCATCATCCCCTTTTATACCTCCACCTCGTTTTGGTTTCTCTCCATATTCTTCGTCATTCCCATCATCCCCACATCCACTCCCGCACTAACTCAGTTTTTTACACTTTGCGAAAAAATGTACAGCACCCAAGTCATCATCCCCCACCTTATCCCTATCTGTTGA
>JAQFYG010004341.1:0-11155 GCA_034694325.1 Entomobrya corticalis | reverse complement strand
AAAGGTCGCGGTCGGATAATGCACTGGCGAAAATCTGTGGTCTTTTTATGCATCGGTCTCGTTGTGACACCTAATCTATAAGATATGTACCTGTCACGTATATAAAAGGTGCACGTTATTTTTTAACATTTTAACTTCTGCATCACATAGTTATTTTATCTCAATGTTTTTTCAGATAAATGCATAACTACCTACGCACTTTAAAAAGTGATTTCAGTTCTCAATTGTGAGCACTTCTCATAGGTAGTAAATAATCGACGTTATCGACATCTTTATGTCTTCAAAGGAAGCATCAACATTTCCGTATCACTGATGAGTTCTCAAACTGAAGCATAATTAGACCAGGCAAAATGACTGACAATTATCAAACATCAATTTCTCAAACATGTTTTGTAGTTAAGATTAGAAAATGGTTGAAAAATGTTTTTTTACAAACAAAAACCTGCTTTCCCTAAAATGCACATTTAGTTCCAATTTGAAAATCAGCAAAATTTGCCTTTTGCCTCCTTATAACTAAGAAGTCTTATTCTTTGTGTTTAGTACAAAATCATTGATTATATACCTATGCTACATCAATCATTTGTATAAAAGGTTAAAATCATATCATAAAGTAAAAAATGTGCTTGTTACAGCAAAATACAATTTAACAAATTCGTTCTCATTTCATTAACTGTTTATGCATAAATGCATAACCTTTAAATTTTGGCACTAGTTGTCGTTACTATTTTAGAACAACCACTATTATCTATTGTTCCATTTCTACCGGTTAAAACTCTCCAAACTGTAAATCTTTTAAAAGAAAGTACTTGATGTAAGTAGAAGTAAGCTTTTCTCTTGGTTTCTTATTTTAAAATCTCATTTGAAAAATTAATTCAGTTCCTGATAATGATGAAATAATTTGTTATTGCATTAGTATAGAGTATAACAATTCTTGACGTTCTGAAGAGCTATTAAACTTGAAGAATATAGAAAAGAAATGAAGTACTAGAAAGTGTACTTTACAACACGCTTTCAAAACTTTCGTTATTTTTACTGAGAGCAAAAGCGTTTTCCATTCATCTTGATATTTGCATGCATACAATACAATACACGCACTCAAAGTTGCGTCACATTCTAGAGAAATCGATTCGATCTGAATACGAAAATTTAAAGTATCAACGGCATCCCATCTCCAACCACTCATCATGATCATAGTTGAAGATGAAGTATCAATTTTCGCTGTTCTCGTGAACGAGAGACGAGGAATCAACATCATCAAATGTAGAAGAAGGAGAGTTGAATTAATTAAATTTCTGTTTACTTCCTCTTTTGTTTCTTTAAATTACTTTGCCGTTTATATAAACATTGAGGCACATGAGAATGGAAAAGGGAAATATAGCGATAGGAAGAAAACTTGATTTGAATACAGCGTTGCTACAATATATTTTACATGCTTTAGGCTGTACCATTTGAAGACGAAAGCAGGCAGAGAAAGGTGGTGAAATAATGTACTTTGATCATCATTACATCGTCATCTACATACAATATCCCCACACAACTCCTGCTCACAAATTTAGGAAAAAAAGCATTGCATTGTTGACGGTTTGTTTTTCACATTCTCTCTACTTACTTTCATTTCAGCTTTTAGAAATAATATGCGTGCAAGTATAGTGAGCGTTGCGTTTCTCCTTGATGTGTGTGCCTAATGACAGGCGGTAAACAGTGTACAGAGTTGGCGGTCTAATGGTGCCGCACCATCAGCAGTCTTTGTGTACATTGTAGTCATGTAGTTGTTGTGGGAAAGTCAAAGAACTTTTATGTAAAGTGGCTTGTAGTACTTACTTTGCCTCTCATTCATCGTTAGTGATGATATACCTACATGCCTGTTGTGTAATGTGAGTGAAAGTCTAGGTATGCTGACAATATTCTACAGAATATCATCGTCAGAGAGAAAAAACACTGGTGAAATATTTATTGTAGAGTTGCATGCAAAACGGAGGTGTGTATATGAGTAAGAAGGATGCGTGTGTGCAAGTTTAGGTATTTCTGCTGTGTGTATTGGGAATGAATATGGAGCTAAAGTCTTTAAAGACATATGCGTTGGTATTCGTGCATGACTAACTCTTTCCAGCTACTGTGGTGTCTGCCAGTTTGGTGCCTTGGTGTATTTGCCTACGGAAATTCCGTTTCTCAACAGCAATTACAGTGTGTTTGTATATGCGTTCGTTATAGGTTTGCTTAAACCTTGAATATGCCTTTTTACTGATATAGTAGTAGAACAAGTAACGCAAGCTATCATTATGTGAAGAACATATATTTTCTCTATTTACGCCTATTTTTTAAAGATTTTTTTCTGAGAAGACTAGAGGAGAATAAAATGACAGGATTATTGTATCAAGGTCTATCATTTCTTCTGTTCGTGATTTGATCCTTCCTTTTGACGAAAGAGAAGACAAGTAAATTCGATTTATTCATTTTTCACGAACAGAAGTGTATTGTGCAAGTAATAGAACATGGTTGTACATTATAATATATTGCTTATACCTTATTTTGATGGAGTAAAAATTTTCGTTCAGATATTTTTCCTTGAAGAAACCATCAGGAAACATTATGTTGTTTAAAAATGTTTTATGTTGTGTTATAACGTGTAATATTGTATACATTAGGAGGTAAGGTTCTCTTTAAAAGTGATAGGCTTGCACTTTACGTCATCATGTTCGTCTTCAAACTACGTTTAGTTTACTATTATGTGATCCAGAAGAAATCATTTCTTCATACTTATACGAAAAAGTATTACTATACCCAGACCTCAATTTGTAGATATTTATCGAAGGGAGATATATAAGAGAGGAGGAAGCATCAGCTTATACATGCGTTTGAAATGTATTTTAAATATAAAACATGTTTTTAAAGTGAAGAAATTATTCCGGAAGAACTTTTGATGATAATGTTTATAAATTTATTTTACGTTAACTTGTCAAAGCAAAAGAGAAAGCAAAGTTTTCTATCTGATTATTTGGATTTATTTAATTTAGTCTGTCTATGCGAGTCTATTAGTGGTTTTGTCTATTACAGTTTCTTTTAGCAAGACGTGCAAAAGTGCATAAAAGAATCATAAAATGTGAAAAGGACTATGTTTAAATCATACACATATGTACGCAATATATACGTTAACTACTTTGTTCTGCACAAATTTTTTAACGCGCGTGTCATTTCATAAACAAGAACTTTAAATGTATTGAAACCGCACCTTTTAACAATAAACTAAATGGTCAAAGGCCGATTTAACCATTTTATATTACGTTGCATGCATACGAAGTATTCAATATCTCCTGATAAGTGGTATCCCCAATGTATCAGGATCTGATCGGAAAATGCTGGACAAGAGAGGAAGCTTATAAGATTTACAAACGATACGCGAATGCAATAAGAGGGTCATTGATAAAAGCACAACCGGAAATTGTATCAGGGTGAACAAAACTTTAAAAAATCAGGGTCTTTCATCTGAAAAATGGTCAAATATGCCAATGCTTTACAAATCATACAAATATTTTATCATTGAGTTTTGTCTCAAGTAAATATTTGGCTTCTTCAACGCATGTTTTGTCTGGTTATCAGCATTTTGGCAGTCAAAATCAAAAGAAGCGGCTTATACCAACTTATAGTTATATTCCTTGGTTGTATGATATGGCAGGTTAAATATATAGCTTTCAACGGAAAATAGTGAATACATATCTATCTCATGTTGTCTTCCTTGTAATTGTAAGTGAAATTCATTTTCCATTTTTTTATCATTTCTACTACTGGAATTAAGATAAATTGTGCAGGTTTCGTCTTTATGTAAAGATACATGTTCTTGGTAAACCAACATCATGAGAATACGCAGAGAAAAGTATCATTATTATGTTTTGGCGAACAGGTCGATCTGGGTAACTGACTCGTACTACAGCATAAAGGAGAAAGAATCTAAATGAATATATGATATATTTCAATGTTTAGCTTGTAATTTTTTGATCAAGTGAAAGCTCTATAAGAAAGAAAATGTGAAGACACGGTGTATGATTAACAACTTTTGCATGCACATAAAGCATATACTATTTGAAGCTGCAATTACGTGGAAGATGTGCGTACAAACGAATGATTATTTTGCTTGGGATGTAAGTTAATGAAAGAAGATATGCACTTATTTGGATTCTTCTATTCATATTTGAAATGATTCAGTTAATGCGACACACAGCTGATATCTCATTTCTTGTTCGTTGGCTCAGAAAGGAGCCTTTGTGAGCTGTGACGGCTCTTTCATTTCTTTCTTATCCTTACTAACCAACTGAACAAAAAGTAAAAGTTAACAATCAGCAGAGCAACAAGGGAGAATACGAAGAAGTGAATAAAAGAAGGAGAAAATAATAATCCTATATTTTCTGGTTGATGGAAACTTGCTGCTAGCTACAGATAGGTTACGTTGGTTCACGAGAGGGATGATATTACATTATTGGATTGGAATGAAGTTCTCGTTATGTGTCATCGGATGAAGGAAATGATTGTCGCATTCAAAATGATGACGGTGGTGATATCATGATGGTACACATAGCATACCTCCTAGATTAAGTCATGACAGCTGTTGCAGATGTAGAGTTGGAACTTGGAAGTATGGTGGAGTGGGTATATAGGAATATATATGTATTTAATGAATGCATTGCATCCATCGCTGGTACTTTTGCATTTTCAATAATTGGAACTGATAATAGAATGGAATAGTAAGTGAAGTGGGAAGGAAAGTATTTTCACCCAAGTAGGATTTTGTTAAAGACCTACTTTTTTAAGTTTACCGATAATGAGATCTTCACTACAATCTTATTTGCTATCACCATCATCATCGATTCGATCTCGTCGCACCGAGTTTAAATTGAGAAGTGCTCCAAACAGAGTCTTTTGAAATTACGGGGCAATGTGATGAAAAGAAAGAAAAATGGCATTAAGCACGAGAACTCGGCAACCCATTGCACTTTGATGAATCCAAAGCATTGAACAATCACCAGTTTTATGGCGCCATTCTGAGTAATATTATTATTATGTGGAATTACCTCTACATTCTATTATGTTTTATATACGGGGTGCTTATTGCAGGCGTCCCACTTTTTTCTTTTGAAGGAGCACATCGGGTGGCTTGCTTTTTCTTTTGTAGATCTACCATGTTTAGTGGCAAGGCTCAAAAGAATTACTGCAAAACTTTTGTATTGGCAGATATTTTATCGTGTAAAGGGATACTTGTGCAACCAACATTTTTTATTTACGGGACCACACGCATACTTGTGCTCAAAACTCAAGCTACTATAATAAAATTGCAACATTCACTCCTGGGATTACTTTTGTTTGATTTCAAGAAGCGCATGTTCCCCATAAAGTACAAAAGTATTTGAGTAATGCTGGTAAATTGAAATGAAAGTAATGTCTAAAATGTCTAATTTTTCTTGTTTTCCGTATTGACAGATCCACCTATGTTGTCACTCCGTATGGGGTCCTCACTTAATCCACGAGACATCAAAGAAGGGGATGATGTCTATTTCGAATGTCACATCCGTGCCAATCCTCAAGTTCATAAGCTCGCTTGGTTTCATAACGTAAGTCTTCATCGTAGTAATATTCTTTTTAATATTATATACATAGGAAGTATGTTTTATTTTGCTCTTAAAATGCCTCTGGTACACCCCCTCAAATGATTATACTTATCGTATTGCCATTTCTAAATTTCTCGAACATGCTTACCATGTCAATCTAAGGATTCTTTGATTACACAAGTTGTATGTCAAATGAACATCTCGCTTCAATGCCCGCAGACGTCGTTGTTCAATAGATGTTAAACAGAACCTCGTGTTTTGATTCTATTCAATTCCAGTTTCGTCGCATCTCTTTCGTTTAATAACCTCATTCATCATAGTTATCGCCATCTTCTTCCTATTACTACGCTTACAGAACTAAGCAAGCTATTTACGTCATAATATTATGTACTACATTCTTACGTGTTTTCACATTCGCTTTTACCGTTTGGGTTTTGTTTACTCACGTCGCTTAAATATATTTAATCCATCATTTTATAGTAACTCTTAACACAACTAAAATAGTTGTAGTTTGTATTTTCAAGTGAAAGCTATCTCTATGTCTCTATGCATGTTTTTGATGTATAGGTTTTCTCACCTCTTGTATTATACATTTCTTTAATATCGTTGCTACCTGGGATCTAACGGTGTATCAGAAAGGTAGAAATGGAAATACTTAAAATTGTCATTGACATCAACGCATCGATGTTTATAAACTGAAATAACCAAAATAGAGTTAGACATCCTAACTTGTTAGATGCTGCATCTCAAAAAGTAAGCTAAATAGATAGATGGTGAAATATCTTCCTCGTGTACCTGATAAATGTTTTCCTTGTAGAGTTTTGCCTAATGAAATGGATACATAATACACTATGCAAATACTAGTAGAATTGAATAGGAAGCTCAAAAGAGACAAGCACATCTTATGCATTTACTATGGAGAAAACTTATTGGAGAGAAGATCGAAATCACTCGTGACTGCTTCCAAAAGGAGTTGAAAAAAATCTATCCGAACATATTCTTTTATTTTCTCCCACATTTTCAATCGTTCCTCATTTTCTGAGGCTGGAAGAATAGCACATATCTCTAATACCTTAAAGAGGTGAAGTGCACTACAAGAACCTGTGAAAACATGTGTGTATGTGTGCATCTCTTTCTTTTCAAACGAAAATGTACTTGTGAAACATGGAATGCATACTGAAGCATTTTCATTCTTCTTGTTAATCTGCTTAAGGGGTCTTGATACTGTTAAGGTATTTGAAAGAAAGTACTACACTCCGAGACTCACTGCACTCAACAAACTGCCTTCATATTGTATAAAGTTAGTTACGTAAAACGTGTCATGTTGCTCATACTATTTACGTAGACATAATAATGGAATAAGGTTGAGGATGAACATGTATTACTGTGTATATACATATAGATGATATTTATATGCGTTTATACAACTATGTGAGAACGGAAAAAGGAAAAAGTTGCAATTCTTTCTTCTAAAGAGAAAGTTGTTACCGAGGCCATGAGAGAAGAATACAAAATACACATGAAATGTAAGTTATGTAGTGAACCTGATGAATACGATAGTAGCAGTTTTTCACATGTCCCTCGCACTTTGCTCAGCCCTCTGTCGATGTGTCTACCTTTATTACCTTTTTCCTTCCTATACACAATTTCTTCATCCTTTTGTCCCGGCATATATACTTGTTCTTGATCTTACGGAATATATACCTATAAAATAAATGCATATAACCAGCGATAATACCGATTCAACTCCAACAGTTAGTTTTCCTCGAAAAATGTATTCCGTTGTACATTTATAATAGAGAAAAAGTGCATTTCACCATTCTTGTTTCGGTTGCTCCGTTATTATCGTAAAAAAACTGTTTTCTCTAGGTGGCTGGTAGCAATAATAATATTGACATCGTCATGACCTGCCGCCGAAAAAGTGTGCTGCATTGCATTTGATGTTGTTATTTTTGCCGGGTACAAGAGCAAAAACTCCATTTCACGATCATGATTGTAGGGAGCAATGATGATAGTGTGACGGTATGTATTTATTATATGGTTTAACTGTTTGGTTGTTACAAATGTCCACCAGCTACATAAAAAAAGTCTCCTTTCGCCGTCTCTTTGGCGCTTTCTAGCTAACAACAACTCTTTTAGCTGAATAATCCGAAACTGAACAAATCTCTATTCTCCTATAATACATACGGACATGCTTGTTGTAAGTTGTAACAGAGAAGAAGGTAGTGCCCGAAAAAGTTTTGGTGCAGTTAACCAATCTGTTTTTGTACCGCTGCGCTATTCTTTGTGACGTGTGACATTACATATAGTTGTATGGAGCCACAAAAAATAGACAACACGGGCGACCAACAAGGAAGACAGCCAGATGGTATACTCAACATAGGCAAGCAGTAGCCTGTCTACCGCCTACCAACTATATAGGTACATAAACTTAACAACATGCCATTTGATTTTTTTCCTGAGAAAACAAAGTGAAATGGCTTGTGTGAATGAAGTGAAAGCTGTGCTGTATGGTATACAATATACGGCAAATAAGATATATCGCAGATCGCAGTACATGAGTATAATATCGTACCCTTGTTGTTTTTGTCTCCTTCCGGAAAAATAGCTCGACAACAACGTGTTTCTCAGTGAAAGTGGAAAATGAAGGAAGAATAGTCAAGCTAAGCCTCCTTTTTTATGTGAACGCATACACAACAACACGTTCTTTTACATCATAGTAGGAAAAAACCAAGTTAGTAGATTGGCTCGCAAAGCGTATTATATCAAAGAAAGAAGGGTGATGTTTGACAGAAATCCTTAAATAAAGCGTAAACACGTGCCAGAAGCTTATTGAACTTGAAGAGAAAAACAAGACAAGAGTTAGGAGTAAAGGAGCAAAATTGTAAAAGTAAGTTTTTGAATGAAGGTGAAAAAGTAAAAAGGTAATGGGACAATATAACAACTGCATTTGAACCTGTGCGTGAATAGTAGCTACTTATGCATTTATTAGGTGCAACTCGTCTATTGCATAATATTATTATTATTATGGGCGAAAGCAGGTATACAATACACTATCAAGTATTGGTTTTTGTCTACTACCATGGCCATCACAGTAAAGCAGTGCTTCTCACCAAAATAGACTAGAGAGTTCTGAAACTCTACAACTCACTAGAGAAGTTAAGCTGTAACGAAAGCAAACCGCACCAGAGAAAAGATTTATGTTTTTGAATTGAGCCAAGTCCCATCGGAATTTTATGTAGTTTTGGGGAAAGTCCGGAACGAAGTGCGTTTGAAAGAAAGAATGCATCAGATGTCTAGACTAAAAAGAAGTCTCTAGTTCAAATATATTGTATAAAAATTGTGTAGAATATTTCCTCTCGTGTTGTTTTCTTTTAACAAGGAGGGAATAAAATAGTAGATCTACAACAAATAGAAATAATTACAAATAATTTATTTATAAGGCTAGTTGTTAAATCTCGAGTTCTGTGCTTCTTCTCTAAACAACTTCATATATAATATGCAAATAAAAGAAAACGATTTTTGTTTTAGACGCTCTTTTACTATTTATTCCTGACAAACATGGGGAAGCAAGACTGATGATGTTCATTTCAGTGTACCTTTCTTAGATTTTTCAACAAATAATGAAATATTCATGCTTATTTGTGAGCGTGAATTTCAGTGCCAATTTTACGGCTTAAATTAAGCTGGTATAATGTATGTGTATTTGATGGGAATAATATATAATACAACTTTCAAAACATTGTTGCCTTTTTGGTTTGAGCGATGCACCATATACCTAAGTTTGTTTTTGAAATGTTATTCGAAGGTTTGTTTTGTTCGTTTTCCTGTAAGTTTTCTCTTTTCAGGAAAATGAAAACAAACTAGAAAACCCCTTTTTATTTCTGCCAATTCACAAACAAATCAAAGTGTATGATGAAAATCCTTGAGAGAAAAGTTTATGTAAGGAAAAGGAAAGGAGAAATAAAGTCACTGTAAGGAAAAAAGAGATTTATTTTGGTGGATTTGATATTGATGATCATGTTCATGTTATTCATAAAAACAGAGTGATATTCCTTAGACTAGTTGTAGTCGTAGATCGATTGTGCATTTATTTCTAAAAAACGAAAGGAAAATACGGCAGAAGAAGCAAAAGTTGTATAAAAAATCCAAACAAGGCCATTTATGACGGTTGCCTTTATTATGCTTCATACCACTTGATTTTCTTTTTATCCCAGATAAAGAAATGTTGATACCTCCAACAATATGCGTTGCACATAGTACTGGTACGTTTACTGCAAGCAACTACACAGCAGGTTACAGATGCAGTCAGGTGCCTTTCCTTACATTTTTATAAGTTTTGTGTGTTCTGCAGTTTAAGGTTGGTGTGCATTTGTGCACGGAGAACCGTGTACAGCTTACAACATGCGGTTCCGTCAAAAAAATCTCTTTCAAGGGGAAAAACGACGATAGCCAACTACAATAAACAGCGTGTGATGCAATAACATTATGATTAGGATCAATACATCGTCCTTGTATTATTGCTTTTTTCCTTTTGAATGGATATTGAACTTTTACTTTTTTGTATTGAGTTTTTTGTAGGTAGTAAAAGCAACCTACCTTACTTTTCTTATTTCAGGAAGTACGTAAAACTTTTTATTTTAGTTACTTTTACTGGTACTCAAAACTACCAGATCACAAATTGAGAACAGAGAAACGGGTTATAAACCACAAACAAAAAGCATGGAGTCAATCATAGAACAAAAGCCAGAAACAATATTATCGAATGGTCGGTTGGATATTTTACAGCTGTATACTCTATAATATGACGAACTTGTGTACGCACATCCAGTATAGTTGTAGTGAGACTTACATATTCCTTGATACATTGATATAAATACAAATATAATGTTTTAGATCCTTTTATATTTATGACTCACATAAATTAGTAATCCTAAAAGTGTCAAGCTGTGTTTTATGTTATATATTATTTCATGTTTGCATGTATGGTTTACATTGTCTTTGATGGCGATACCCTTTTGTCTGACTTATTTACACATTTAAATGAAACAATGCTTTATGAATATGAAATCATCAAAGAAAAAATTGGATATGACGAACAACGAAGGTATCTGAGTGTAAATAAATGCACATCAAAATCAACTGTTGTAAAAAAGATACTAAGAGAAAAATCAATTTATGGGGAAATGATATTTTTTTTCCAGTCTTTTCCAACGATATTAAATTGCTCATATAACTAATCGCACTCTATAATTTGCCTTGTTCATGAATGTTAAATGCTATTTGGTTAGAATAAGAACGTTTCCCCTTTTAATAAATTTCTTGTTTGTGTCCGCTTGGTCCATTAGAATTTTCTAAACATTTCACAGATTATTGGGTATAACGTACGGTTAAAAGTATTCAGCAAAGTATATGAAAATAAATTATACATCATTTGACCAGCTGGGGCAAAAAATCTCAAACTCTAAAAGTAGTGCATATTTAACTAGTCGTGGTAATCCACGATGGAAATCACGTAGCTGAAAGATTGAAGTCACGATGTCTGCGATAGTCTTCGA
>JAQFYG010004340.1:0-11157 GCA_034694325.1 Entomobrya corticalis | reverse complement strand
AATTTCATAATATTTCAGATGACATCCGATGCTGAGGAATTGTTAAGATCGAAAATTAATTGCTTGAAAATCTACCGAAACTATAAATTCCTGGAACATGATTCAATCAACGCTGAAATTCACTGTTGTGATAACAGTACGTCTTCCGCTTCTAATTTAAACAATTGTTCATGAAATTTGTATGGAAACTAGATGGTAATTGTGTTTTGCTAATTGTTCGAGAAAACCTACATTTATCGAAATGGGGATATAAATACATTAATATAGACCACAATTTTATTTACGACATTAAGTACACCATTTTATTGTGAAGTGCGATGACAACATATATCGCCAATTAAAATTGATTATTATTACAAACTAAACGCAAAGAATCCCAACATCATTATCATCTTCTATCTTCAATCCAACTTGTTTTAAGTTCCAGTAGCCGCCAATTTATGTTCAAACTGCATTCTTTAAATCACAGAGTTCATAATATTCAGGTGTAAATAGTAACAAATCTCTACCAAAGTGTTACAAATTATATGTGATCTTTTAATAATTCGAGTATCCAAAGCAACCAATCATAATTTGTGCACTGATGATTGACACGTACCTTTGGAATCTTTTTGGTCTCCACGGATACAACCTGTCCAATTGCAGGAAAGCTGCCACTACAAAACAGATTACGTATTCTGCTCACCCATGATTATTATACGACTTTTGTTGGATGCCATCCAGTTTCCGTGGTTACACTTTAATGAATGCAATTGGCTTTGGTTATAGGTATATCAATCATTTGGACTTTATTTGATACAATAAGTGTTATGTTGTGATAACTCGACAAAATTAGGTAGAACTGTTCATAAACATTTTGTTTTTTTACAATTCAAAACAAAATAATGCCCATAAAACACAATAAATATATTCCAAAACAGCATAAATTATAATTGCTAAAAATATTTTAAAGTTCACAAAGTATAAGGAAATTAGTTTATGCATTTTGCCATTTTGTAACAGGAATTTTCCACAAAGTATCCTCAATCTTGTCACAAAAAATGCTAAATATTATTATGGGAATGCCCCAGAATCAAAACTTTGGTCTCAACTCAACGCCATTCTTTTGTCAAAACTATTTTCAACTTCTTCAAAAACAATTAATCAGATAATTGCTCAAAATTAAAATTATTGCTCAAGTACCAAAATAAGTTGCCCAAAAAAGACGAACGACATTTTATTTTAAAATTCTTGTTTTAATTAATCTCGTAAATGAAAAAAATATTAATGCCGTCACAATATTTAGGCACATAGAAAAGTGAACACGTAGTTCTCATAAAAATGCATGTAAAATAAGTTGATTTGCTCTGATTCTATTAATAATATAGCCTTTCAATCCTAAAAAAAACAAAATGACGAAGTCTCAGTTTACCCCATGATAATTTTTTTTACTGAATTGGTACAACTATTGGAGGGAATTTAGCTGTTATCTTTGTTCAAAAAAATAACATTGAAACATCCAAAGATGGAAAGGCGGAGAATATCGGATAAACAAAACACATCCTACTACAGATGAATTGATTAAGTAAGAAGTAAGTTTCTACGGTTTCAAGGAGCAAGTCCATTTCAACTTTCCCGAAATTAGATTGCAACGACTTTTGAAACTAGCTGATAAAAATTTTAAAATAAAGTTGTTCATGAAACATCAATCTTTTTAATACTTTTACCTATTTTTGTAATATTTTACATTATGCAAATTCTAATGTAATTTACTTCACTCTTAGTCTGGCCATTAACTTTTTGATTATCTTTTAAAAAATATGTAAGCTTGATATGTGCAAATGTTTGGGAAGACCGGAAGACCGGGGTAACTTGAAATTTTGAAAATAAATGGAATAAGCACATGGCCAGTGATCTGGGCATAGAGCGGATGATTTTTAATATTTTTCTAATCTCCAAAGTCGTAAATTTTAAAATCAAAGCTGCGACGTCATTCAAAAGAGCTGGAGGAAAAAATACAAAAATTAATGACTAAATGCATATCGTATCGCTTTAATGACATATAATCGTCACAGTCACAAAAAATAAACTATATATATAAATATATATACCAACTATAATTTGAAATTTTAGGCGCCATTTAAATAAATGTTTTGCCGTTTTTTCAAAACCATGCAAAATTTTGGCGTCGGTTTTCATATAAAAATGAGCCAAAACAAGTCGATCAAAAATAATCTCTTATAAAAAATTTTTAGTAATTAAGAGGAGAGCAGTAAAGCGATAAAGATATTCAAGCATGAAATAAAAATGTGTTGCTCCGTTAGACTCAACACAACTATTCAGTGTTTAGGATTGGCTACATTTTCCGCTCTTATATCATTTGACTGGACTAAACATCTCACTCCTGCCTGCCTGAACGTTTGTGTTTTCAAAAAAAGTATACTTAAACTGATGCTAAAGGTTTAATAACTTTTATTGCAGAAACGATTAATCTTTTCTATATGAAATTTTAAAAACTAAGTTTCGTTTAAATATATTGTTAAATTGTGTGCAAAATAATAGATTGCTGGTTTTCTAGAAAACAATCTGGAGTTTTTATCTGGTGCAATTTAATAGAATTTTTATTTCTAATTTTCTATTGAAAATAGAAAAAAATAGAAAATTGTTCCTTTGCATCTCTTTTGCCATGATTTCACTTAATTTTGCTTTGGCCTGCTTCTCTGGATTCGAGTTTGACCGAAATCTAGTGGTTGGAGGACACAGCAAGAAAAGTAGCATTGGCCGTGATTGTAAATGAAGAACTACGAAAATCTGCAAGTACTACGAGAAACACCTGCAGTATGTAAATAAATCCAGCTTTTGCTTCAGTTTGGAAAATGAAATTCAAATGAAAATTATTTCACTTTTGGCAAACGACGTTCTAATCACCAAAAATCTAACTGGAGCGTTGTCAATATCTGAGAGAAAAATGTAGTAAAAATATTTAAGAATCTACTAATATACAAAAGTCCTATTTTTTCATTTGTAGGTGCTGCTGAAATTGGATGAAAGATGAAAACTGTGTAACCTACTCACAGTTAGCACAAAAAGTATTTCCAAAGAATAAAATAATGTATTATTTGTTATACTCGGTTTCTGACTAACAATGTCACAGATGGATACTTACAGATGGAACAAAAAACTTGACTGTGCTGCTGTTATAAGGTGACGTGTTGGTTGGATAAGTTCCATTTAAGCATAATATTTAGTCAAATGTAAACAGAAATGAAGTGGGAAATTCAGGTTTTTTAAACTTTGAGAGAAGAGAAAAATAAAAAAGGGCCAAAGGATTGAGAATTGGAACTACTAGTTAGTGCAGTAATTTAATCACATATATTTTTTAAGCACAACAGTTTACTATTCTCTGTTTTCCTTGATTTTTCTGTCATCTTCATCCAGAACTGGACTGGTCAGGTGAGTAGATTTTAAGTAACCCCTTTTTAAATCTGTGTTCAATTTGCTTGTAAAAAGTTTAAATGTTTGGTTTCCGAGTTAATTATGTCAACTCAATTTGCTTCAACTAATTATTTACTTGAGATTTTAATTATGACAGGATAGACAAAATTAACTGCTGATGCTGCTGACCTTTGATTTCTCCCGTTTCTGGTATTGGAGTACTGAATGGAGTCAGCAGAGAATAAATGACAAAGGTAAACTGCTCAAAGATTAGATTTTAATTTTATTTCAACTTGTCATAATTCCCAACACCTTGTTGTCCACCAAAAAGTAAACAGTTCTGGACTCATAAAATGACTTTTGTAATCTGACAGATCTCTGGGGAACTACGTGTTTATTGGATATTTCATGTAGAGAGCTGGAAGAGGGGGGCGGTGGAGGAAGATGGAACGACAAAGTGCATAAAATTATCACATTTCTGGAATTTGGACAGACTTTTTCAAGGAAGAGGGTAAAAGAGCTCAACGGTTTGTCATGGTGGTCAAGTAAGTCAGCAAAAGTAATATTTTTGAAGGTGAAAACTGTAAAGAAAATACCATTTGAGTAAATATTTTTTGTGATTAGACCAAGAAATCAAATCAGTCCTCATCCTCTTTCACCTTTCACGGCTCCTCTTCAGGTGTCAAAGATGAAGATTAGGAAAGTTCCAGAGTTTTGGAGGAAAAGCGAGCCTCCAATGTTCCGTTGATGCTTTTAAGGAATGCTTTTAATAAGCCGAAACTCATTTGGCCTGTCAACAGTCAAACGACTGCTCCCAAACTGATGGTAATAGAACCTCGAGTAAAAATATAAGAAACAGCGAAAAGATTACCATTAAAATTTAAAATGAAGTAAAATTTCTGGTAAACAATTTTAACTAAATTAATTTACTTACTTATTTTTGTTTTTGGGGTGATAACGACGACAGGGAACTCTCCACCACCGGAAATTATATGATAATTCATCGGAATTCTAGTAATTTATTTTATTTTATGTCAGCAAAGCCGTTTTAAACAGTTTTACTATACTTTATAAAAACAATTATTTTATCACAACTTAATCTGAAAACTATCTTAATAATAAATAGTTTTAAATTTGATTTTGAAATAGAAATGTAAAAGCACATTCGTGTGGTCCTTCCCACCGGACAAAGCTGTATGTATTTAACACCTTTGGTCGAAACTATTTGCCATTTCTTCAAAATCATATAATTGGATAATTGCTCATAATTGAAAAATATTGCTCAAGTATGAAAATCAGTTTCCTGAAACTTGAAAATCGTTTTTTTTTTTTGTTGAAAGTTGTTTTTTTCTTAATTTCTTTTCTTAAGAAATCTCATAAATAAAAAATGCATTATTGCCATCTTAAAATTTGGGCATACAGAAAAGTGAAAATTCAACTCCCATAAAATTGCAAGTAAAATACGTCGGTTTTTCCTTATTCTGCTATTATTACAGCTTTACAATACTTTAAAAAGAAAATAAGAAGTCTCTGTTTACCCCAAGATTTTACATTTTAATTGATTGGGGTTGAAGTTGAAATATTGGAGTTGATTAAGCAGCTGCTACAGTTTAAAAAATAAACTTTTCGATAATATATAGACCAACTATGATTTGAATTATCAGACGCCATTTCACTTAAATTATTGTTTTTTCAGTACGTAAAATTATGCAAAAAATTGGCGTCAATTTTTATTTAAAAATAAATCAAAACAAGTTGATCAAAAATATGTGCAAAAGCATATTATCGTACAAAAATTTCTTGAGACATCGGGAGGAGAATAATTAAGCAATACAGAAACTCAAAGATGAAATAAAAAATTTGTCGCTCCGTTGGTTTCAACAGACCTGTTCAGCGTTTTGGATTGATTGCTTTATCCTCTTTTTGATCATTTTACTGGACTAAACATTTCACTTTCTATCCCCTTAACTGGCAAAATATCTTCCGAAAAAATATGCATTTTTATGAGCAAACAATCAGGTTGTAATAATAAAACCCATTATCTGAGTCCAAACAACTCCCCTGAAACGAAGCATTAAATAAATAATGGATGATAAATAATACGTTTTGGGATGGATGAAAATTAGTAAACAAAAAATCCGAGCGGATGCGATTTCCGGTTGTTTCAGTTTTTTGTTCGTAATCGTAATCTTAAATGTTTTTCCCTGGGTTTAGCTTTGATTTTTCATAGTACATATCTATTTTTGTGCATTTTTTAGCCGCGTTCATGAGACTGTTCACACAATATGTATTCAAAACTGAATCCAATGCTTTAGAAAATTCAAATAAATTCTTGCATTCATGCGTTTTGATATTTTGTCTTGTTTATGGATAAACTAAATCCCTCGGTTTAAATTTGCAAGTGTTCTGACTTTATGTACGGACATTTGCCTCAAATACCATCAACATATATCATCACACAGAAAAGAGCATGCATCAGAAAATTTACACCTGCGTCCGTTTCAAATATCAACTCTACCATTTTGTATGACAAGCATTGGTTGAAATGAAATGTTAAAAAACTTAAATAAGCAAAAAAGAGAGGTAATTAAACATAAACATAAATGAGAAACAGGATCCAGTTTTAGAAGATTTGCTGTTCCAAAAGAATGAAGAATGAAAAAAAATCAAGCTGACCGGAAGCACGCTCGCAATCCTGTTTTATTTTTGTTTTATTCCTCGTCGTTTCAACGTTTTGATAAGATATGACCCAAGAGCCATTATCATAGAATACCATCAGTTTGCTTTTCATCTGAAAAATGTTGTTCAGGCACAGATGGACACTCACTTTTTAAAAAATATTTCAGAATCGTATTAAATGCAAAATGCAAGTAATGTTTTCAGTTTTCACGTCAGTAGCAGTTTGCTTGTTCCTCAAACAACACGTCTTCCCAATTGGTTTTCTCCAATTTTGGTAGAGTTTAGGATCAAACTCTGTTGCTCGAAAATATTTTAACTCGAAAATGTCCATCTCTGTTTGGGTGCATACTCATGAAATTTAAAAGGTAAATATTGTTTATTCGATTTTTTTGTTATTAAATATTTTCCATATTATGCTAAATTTTTGTTGTCTTTGCAGATATAGCATGTGTTTTTAGTCTAATTTACTAACAAATAAAAAATGCCTCCTTATTATTTATTTAAAAGGTGAAATTTCCAAGCTCTGAAATGATGACGGATAAGGACTCCACATATAAATTTTGTTTGGCACAAATCAGCATTTCAATGGATATGCGGCATCCTCAAAACCGGAATTCTTTATCAACGTGGGCATATTAGGACAGCTGTGGTCAGTAGTTTGGAAGAGCGGGATATCATCTTATCATCCGGAGGAAGCAAGCAAGGATGGAGAGAAAAGCTAAGTATTTTGAACTCATGGTGCGAGTAAAAAATTGACAGTGAGGTAATCTGTTTCTTTTTTTCTGAACACATGTTATGTTTGTACAGCACTAAATTGGCATTTTGTAATTTGCTCATATTTAGTTTTGCACGGAAAATAAAATTATTTACCGTTAAAAGTTTGATCCTTCATAAAAAATGAAATAGTAAAGAAAGTTAAGAAGTATAGTAATTATTATTTTGTTTTTTACATAAAAATATAATTTATATTTTTCCAAAACATTCGTTTCAATTTTATTTAGATTCGATATATTTACATGCAAATCGGTGAGATTGTGCGAAGCAACGAAAAGCCATTTCAAAACTTTTGTTAAAGGTGCAACACTGGTTGATTGAAATGAACTAGCTGAATTGTCACTTATTTTGTGTTTTAAAAATTGAAAATAATTTTACAACATCAAAAGTGTTCGGGCAATACAGGTCTACTAATGACTACATTTATACATGTAAAGTAGAGTCAAAATAGATTAAAAAGTGCTTTTGGTATTCGGACAAACCAAATTTTTTAATATCAATACAAGCTAAAAGTTTTTATTAATTCAGAGTAAAGCACTGCTATATTTTTGATGTAAACAAAGGTTCATATAATAGGTTGTGATTAAGATTGATGTTGTCAGTATTGATACAGGTTGTAACCAGCCGTTTTCATTTTCCCAATAATCAAATAAATAATATTCAAAATACTTTGACGGATTTAAACTTGTCTACGAAAAAACCAAAATAAGAAATGTGCAAAAAGTAAGTTGACTGTAATGTAAATAGTCAACATTTATTGTAATTTTTAATTGTAAAAAGATGCAAAATGTCTTAATTTTTGCAATGCTGGCTTTAAAAGATATTGCCCTAACTGAAAACACCATAATCACTGGCAAGAAGATTTTGATATCACACAAGTAAAAACAGCCGGTTTCAAACCATTTTAAAAAGCGGCAAAACGTGTTCTACAACAAAGAATTATGATTTTTTTAAATTCTTAACAATTTTCAATCGGGAACAAAAAAAAACATGGCACACATTTACTTGAATTGCTTGTTAAAACCAATGTTAAAGATTGATTATTTTATGAAAAAATAACATTAATATTTTATGTACTAACTTTCCAGCCAGCAAATCAAGTGGTATGTTATTTATGCAACTGATGTTAAATGTATAACTACAGTCGTAACTAATAATTCCTATTATGATGGTTTAGATATCAAGAAATTTGAAATATATTTCTGTTGAATGCTTTTGGTAAGCAGGAAATTGTTTGTTAACTTTAAACAGTTAAAGGTTAAGTAAATATTTTTCATTGAACATATTATGAAGTAATAGTTGACTAGTAAATTTTAAATAAAATATTAACAGGATTGACTTCAAATATTAATTATTTTAACAAATAAATAAATTAATTAAATTAAATATTATTATGATATAAATAGCATAACAAAAACAGTTTTTGTTTGGAAAAAAGTGTATAATTAGAAGTTTTGACGATAAAAAATTAAATGATAAGGAACGTTATGATAAGGTACGTTTGAAGCTAGCAGATAAAAAGTTATAAATAAAGATGTCGATAAAACACAAATCTGTAATACGTTTGACTATTTTTTGTAATATTTTACATTAAACACATAATATAAAAGTTTACTTGGCTCATCCTCTGACCATTAATACTATGAGTGTCTTTTAAAAAATGGCTATGGGTATGAATGATATGGACAAATATATGGGGGACTGGGGTCAGTTCGAAATATTGAAATTAAGTGGAATTAATACTTGTATTGCCACTGACATATTAAAGCTAGTGACCCAAATGAAGAGCAGAATATTTATAATATTTTCCGAGAGCTCCAAAATCACACATTTTGGTATCATAACACGTAACGTTATTCAAAAGAGCTGGGGAAAAATACAAATCATGATTAAAATGCCCACCGTATCAATAATTTTTTCCGATGTTTTACACAAAAACCACTAGAAAAAATGTTTGTTGTTACTGTATTAGTTTGTTAATTTAATCAAAATTTGTTAAATTTTGTTTTATGATTATAAATTAAAAGATTTGCTTTTTAAACAGATTATGCAAAACAATCTGAATGGCTATGAAATTTCTAGAAAGCCCAGAGAAACATGTTTTCCACTGCTTTCTCGTATCGTTTACGTATATTATCCTGACACAAATATAATTCATGGCATGTGGCTCGAGCAGTTTCTTGTTTTCCGTTTGAAATCCTATTTATTTCTATTCATTAAATTTAATCACGGCTGTAAAGGCTTTCCTGGGGCATATAGAGACGCAGACTTTTTTGAAGCGAATAAATCATATAACTCCCTTCAATTATTTGGCTAAATTTTCTCCTTTTTATGATTCATTCATATGATTCCGTATTCACGCTGGAGCAACAACAAAAAATATCATCAAATCCAGTCAACATTTTAAAATGATTAGTTTTCATGGAATACATATGTACATACATATTTTAGCTTCCAAAACGGACAGTTATTTAAAATGTGTGTTCATCTTATTCAATCAGAACAGAACCAACTATAAATCAGATAAAATTGCGAGTAGGTACGCTGTAATATTTCATTGTTCAATGCAAATAACTATTTAATTAATGGAGAGTAAATTATTCTGTTAATTACACCTGGATGGGAATACGTATTTTATATTTTGTGCAATCATTGCCAAAAATTAAAAATAATTTCTTGCTAACGTTATATTTGTTGCTTTGTTTTAGTCCACCCACACCTCAAAAGGTTTAGGAAAAGGCTTAATAAAGGGTTCAGCATTTTTAAGCATTTTTCACGACATAAAGGCACCTACTACCTCCTAAAAGTTCTTAAAAAGTCGTGACATAGGGTGACGACAATATATATCGCAAATTAAATTCTTTATTATTGAAACATAAACGTTAACAATGCCATCATCATTCTCATCTTCCACATTCAATCCAACTCATTCTACGTTCAAACAGCCGCCAATTTATATTTAAATTACATTCTAGAAATCATTAAATCCATAACATTTTTGTAGAAATAGTAAAAAGTACAAACCAAGGTGTTACAAAATATATGTCATCTTTTGACGATATGAGTATCCATAGCAATCAGAACTAGTGTTTGCCATGTTTTGGTCTCCATGGTTACTTCCTGTCTAATTGCGAAGAATGCTGCCACCAAAGAACAGATTACAATCGTATTCAGCTTTCATAGCTTTGCTTTATGATTTTTGTTGAATGCCGTCCCGTTGCCTTGATCAAGTTTTGCGCTTCCTATCTAAAAGCGTAAATCAGAAGCAAAACAGAAGCATTTGTGTATTACCGATGCCAATCAATAGGCCAATGACAATGAAAAAGCTGAAGATTTCCTTGCAATATTCAATCAAATTCTTTTTATTTTAAAATAAAGTTTCGCAATTTCTAAATATAAAATGAAAGCAAATGGGTTTGACAATTGATACATGCAGCATTTGGACTTGAATTAATAACAACGGATTATGTTATTGTGACAACTTCACAGAATTAGTATAAATCTCCATTAAAAATTTAGCTGTTTAAAAGTTCAAAAGAAAATTTTTTGACCAAACCACAATAAAATATATGACAAAAAAGCATGAGCTTTAATTTCCAAAATTTTTTTGCCCAAAGCTGGACGCATTTTGTGCATTCGATAAATGCATTTTGCTACAGAAATTTGTCAGAAAGTATCTTCAAACTTGTCATAAAAATGCCCAAAAAACTTAGGAAAGTGCCAAAGAATCAAAAATATGTTTTAATTCAATACACATTATTTTGTTGAACCTATTTGCCATTCATTCAAAAGCATTTTATCAGATAAATTCCCAAAATTTAAAAATATTGCAAGTATCAAAGTAAGTTGCATAAAAGAGACAAACGATATTTTTTTAAAATTCTATGCCTCAATAAATCTAATAAATTAATAAAAATGGATTGAAGCTGCAATCATATTTGAGCACCTAGAAAAGTTAACATAAAATTGCAAGTAAATTAACTCGATTTGCCCTTAATCTATTATTATTTTAGCCTTGCAATCTTTTAAAAATGAAATAATAAGTCTTAGTTTACCCCATGATTTTGCATTTTATATTGATTAAGTACATTAGTAGTATAAAAATATAGGAAATGTACCCTATGTTAATGATAAAAGTGTCAATATTTTATTTTCGTCCGTTGCGTATGTAACGTATGAATGTGATGACGTCACGATGACGTAAAAAATCAAAAGTGCGAGACCGGATTTGAAGAAACTCATGTTTATTGACGATGCTGCGTTTGCATGCATCCCATATAGTTTCATATC
>JAQFYG010004339.1:0-11157 GCA_034694325.1 Entomobrya corticalis | reverse complement strand
TGAGTAGTTCTTCTCCCGATTGCTTTAGAGTTCACTATTTTGTGATTGCATTTATGGCATTTTCTTTCACAATGAAATTTCATATAATTTTTATGCTTAGTTCCAATTGGACTTAAGAGTTCTACTTTATTTGTCTATTTATTCGACTGTTTAGCTGTTTGGTCATGTAAAGCATGTAAAGATCTAAAAATTTACTTAAAATAGTAAAATGAACATGTTAAGACAATAATGTAAGGAACATTAAAAAGGAGTTTCGTGGTTTTTATAACGATTCAAGTACCATTATTACCATTATAGCATGTACAAATAGAAAATCTCATTATAAAAACACCACCTGTCAATAGAAAGCATGGAAATCCAATTTCTCCCGGAATTGTTTAAGCAATCATTGTGAAAGTGAAAATTCTTTCAAATCAATGGGCATAAATTGTTCGAAGTATTTATTTAACAAGATTTTAGATTAGTCCCCATAAAAAGTTGCCGAGTTATAACACTGGGACTATTCATCAATTAATTAGCAAAAAATATCTTAGCCAATCCATGTTTTGTCCAGCCAATTTGGGAAAAATTACGGAAAGGCAATGACTAAATTACCATAAATATTTACTTAACTATACTAAATAATTGACAAGACATGGTGGCTTAATTGCTGATTAAACTATTTTAAATGAAAATGTTTCAGTTCGTATTTACTTAATACCCGCGTCAGAAGAAAAGTGAGCAGGGAACAGCTTTTTTGTCTACGGTTTTTACACAACTTTAAACTTGAATTTCGTCACTTCATTAAAAATGACAATGCATTCACACTTTTCTCCACGTGCAATAAACCCAAGTCTATTAAAATTTAATCAAGAAGATGATATACGATATTTTCATTGGGTAGGGTAGGGGAATGTAAATACCCAACTTTTTCACTATTGATGACCTTAACTAACAACCAATGTGAAATAAAGTACTATATAAAACGAATGATACTATATAGCATACTGTCAACTGTACTAATATGTCATCTTGTCATCAGTATCGATAGACAGACGCTCAAAACTCGAAGCATCTCCTGTTGATTTCCGGGTGCGAACATGGAAAAAGCTCTGTGAATGGATTCGAATGATCTGAAATCAGGACATTTTAAAACTGTTAACATGGTTAGCAGCGATATACGTGATAGTATTTCCACGTATTGCAGGAATAATGGAATAATATTTTTCAAGTTTGAAAAATGTGCTCCAAATTGCGCTGTACGCATGGTTTGAAGCGTGATTTCCGATGTTCGCATGTCTCACCAAATTTAGTTTATCAATAAATTTCATACTTTACTAAATTTGATAATTATAATGATGATTTTTTGGAATGAACTATATGTACATGATACAACAATAATTTCAGAGCTTAGTAGCGTTTTCAGAGAAAATTTTCTATAGCTTAAAATGAGTTTTATTTTTAAAAGTAAACATATTTACAACCTGTTACCTGAAATAAATTACAGTTTGATTTAAAATATTTATTTTACAATGTAAATATGATTCTTCCATTTAATACTGAAAGTATACTACGCAATCTTTAAGCTAGCAAATTAAATATTTCCCAAAATAATCTTATTTAATCCCGTTTGATTTCTCTAAGAAATGGCGAACTTGTTCTCAAAATCCTTGCAAAAAATCTGAACGACAACACTTGAATCGAGCTTCATTGTTTTTGCATGAGCGGTAGTCTCGTTTCATTTCCATAAATCCCATCCCACACTTGAATTCCTTTGACTTGGTTTTTCTACACTTGGTCCAGTAGCACTCCATTTCTCCTAAGCACAAATTGTTACGTTCATAATATTTTATAATGAAAAAGCAAGAAACAGCGAATAAAATTTTGTAAATTACTTACCTCGGAAAGCAACGAACGGATTTCTGTGAGGTAGCGCCAGGGTTAAAACAGACATTGACATGATTATCAAAACAGAGAAAACTTTAATTGCAATAATCTTCATGTTAATTCTACTGATTAATTATCTGTTACAGAACGTTATAAAAAGTATTCCCGATTTTTAACAAATTTTGTGGAGACACTAAAAGAAGAGCTACTTCAAAACCTGACACTGAACCGTTGGTGCTATCTTTAAAATTGCACTGACTTTGTGCAGCAATCAGCTCTTTTGTGACTGACTTTTCAAATATCAAATGAACAAAGAATCCATTTTTTCATAAAAAAGTGTATTCAAAGTCTTCAGTTAATATAATTTGGCGTTTCTTCTTTCTGAACCGGTTTCACATTATTTCTTGGTGATTGAAATTCAAAAGGAGTATAATAGTTTCCTTTACTGCACTACACGTACAAATTCAAACATGCCAATTAGATATTAGTAAGCAGCTTTTTATATTTTTTATATAAAACGGACATTTTTAGCATTTTAAATTTATAGTTAAACTCGTGAATCTTGTCTTCTTTTCATATCTACTTAATATACATAATTGATTGTGAAGCTCAAAAGGCTACCTATAGTCACGGTCAAATCAACAGCAGCATTTGTACTTGGCAAAATCATCATAATGACAACTCCTGTCGGTCTCAGTAATTTGACAACCGTTACGACATTTAGGCTGATCCGAATCCACGAATACACACCGGCTCCATTCACAGCCATCTATGCAGACAAGAAAAACCAGGTTATTTAACATGTTCAGAAGTGGATTGCTGTAACAAAAAGAATTAGGTGAACTACCAGCTATATAATCGACATAATCGGAAATTCGTGAGCTGGCCAGGCAAATTACAAGAGAATTAATCAACTCGTCAACAAAGTAGTTTTAAGTTACTTTTGAAAACATGATTCATATGACATGACATGATAAAATTCACGTTTTGCTGATTGAAAAAAATTGCTAACCTTCTACATCAGCGTCTTCATCAGTTGTATCAGCATCCTCCCCTTTTTGAGCACTAGTAAACAGGAGCAATAATGAAACAAAAATGATGAAGCAAAGAATTTGCCTGAGTGGTCTTATTGCAATGGCCATTATGGTTTTAACAGCGGCTTTTAGATAAAGTTTTTTTCACAGATTAAAACTTGCTTAAACAATTAAGAAGTCAGACTTTGATTTGGAATAGGTGTCAAAAGGTGAAAAATCAAAAGTAATATGAATTACGGTATTGCGCAATTTTTTGCTTGATAAATTTTCAAGCTTTCAACAACTCCTGCCAGAACAATTTATGACAAAAGTCGCAATGTGAGTGCGAGTTGTTTACAAGTGGCAAGAAAATTGCCACTGAAAGTGCATTGCTGCAACTTTGACCATCATACTAATTACTTGAACTGCAGATATATATGAGATTCAGCTCTCAAGCTGGTTTAGAAAACTAGTTTAGAAATCGAAATTTCTACTCTGTGCAAGGTAATACAGTAGCAGTTGACATTTGACACTAAAGTCGTAAAGACTGAATTTCAGCATTGAATTTGACAACTACATGTAAACATTAGCAATTTTAAAAGATGTGGGGTCATTGCAACCTGCAACTAACATTAAAGTAATTATGTGCACAACAAGTACCGATGTGGTAGGGGAAAATAAACGTGTTGCCTTGCTGTATATTATAATATCAGGGAATTTAAAAATGTTTTGGACAATGAATAGGTTGCATCAAGCAAACAAAAGAAATTGGTGGCATAAAAGAGAACACAACACACAACTTCAGATAAGAACTTACACACGTATCGTATAAATAATACTAATAAATGTTTCATTTACAATGCAGTGATCGTTGCAGTTTCAAACTCGATCATGATAAAATGAATATTTCAGCGCAATGCTTACTGCTTTGTTCACAGGATTGGTGTTACTTACGCATAAAAATATCAATATTTAATTTTGTCCATATCATATGTCTATATTGCACATACAGTTTGAATCGCGATTTATCTTACTTTTTAAAAATTACTTTCTTTTGTTTGTATTCTAGTTTAAATTTGCACTAGAATGTTAACATCTAATGAAAAAATTACTACAGACACGTGGAGCGTGGAGTACAAATAAATACGTACAATAGGCGGCATATAACATCAAGCATCATGGATAAAAGCTATATACCTAAGCATAGAGAGCTGAAATTATGGTTTACTTGTCTTCAAACTGAAAGTGAATATACACCTCCTTCGGATAATAACTTTTCATGTTTAATTAGCATGTATTGAACCGTTAGGAAAATATTTATGTTTTTGTCATTTACCGACATGCGATGCATTTTAAAATAGAATTCTCGGTAGGTACCACCCAAGTTTTGTTTTCTCAGTGTGAACACTCCCACTGTAAAAAGCCAAATACATTACCAAAATTTAACTACTCCATATATATCTGTGGAACATACAAAGACAGTATTGGGAAGAACCATGTTTCAAATGTTTATATTTTATTTTAACAGTAGCCTTTAAAAATTATGTTCTTGTTCCTGATACTATTTGATAGCATGCCATAGTGCTGTCAATTAAATTCCAGTTCTCACTTTCATGAAGACTTTAGGCAATTTGTCTATAAACTTTCTTTAGAGTCGAAGTCGGTTGCGTGTCTAGCTACAAGGTCAACCTGTCCGGCCATAAACATTCTCTTGCAGGCTATATGTTATATGTGTTATGGTTTTGTAGGAACAAGAAGCGGTTTAATTTTATGGAAAATCATCAAATCGACTAGGCCATAGGACAAATATATGTTCGAGTGTCCATTTTCTATAATGAGCATTTCATATTCATGCCTATTTGCTATCAAATTTTAAATTAGGATGGCATTCAGCGTTTTAGTTTGAGAGATTTTTTCAGGTTTAAACTTGGCTTTTAAAAGTGTTTGACTGTCCAAAATTGCGCTGCTTGGCTGTTTACTTAGAACAGAACTCTAGCGTTAAGTGTTTACCGACTATTTAGGGAATATGAATCTCTACTTCATCCTACCAGTACCAGTCATTATATTTACACATACGTTCATACCTGCATGTCTTTTCATCACTTGCGTGACTCGCTTGACATAAAATAATGAACAAGCAAATAAAACGAAACAGAAGGATTGTCTATTGTGCTAATAAAAATGACAGTCAACAATAATGATCATACAGGAACCGCTTATTATTATATTACTCTGCCACAACCAGCATGAAAGTCGTCCTTCGGTGGATTGAAATTCTATAACAATACATACAACAAACCAGTAATAAAACCACTCATTTCATGCCAACTTGGTGTAAAATCATACTGTTGAGTTTTTCACGCTCATGCAAAATGTACACACTTTTGAAAGACCTCTTTTCTTCTCCAGCAACTTAAGAGCGACCTGGGTTGGTTTTATGTCATCAGCTCATGAATAAATCCAGAAATTATCTATAATGAATATCCGTAGAAGAGTTTCTCTTTTTCTACTAAACTTTACACGTACCTATATTCCTACTGATAAAGGTTATATACTATTTTCCATACATCCGTTACTACAAAAGTATATAAGAAAATGTGGTTTCACAAGTTTACATTTATAGATTTCACATTTTCACAGTTCGTACGCGTCCCATAGTTGATAGTCCCATCCCATACGAGAACACACATAATTAAAATAGACCATCTTAATGACCACTCTGTTCTGGAGTTGTGTTCTTGGCAGATAGCAACTAGACATACGCTTCTAACAGAACTACAGAACAGCATTTTCATGATGTGTATATTGTTGTTAGGTTTAAAGTGATGTCTTGTTAGTTTCAACTTGCATTTGGTTGAGACCATTTTGAAGGCTCTTCTGGATTTGGGACTGGTATGATTTTTTGAAAAGCTGTCCATTATCTCTTGATATTGTCAATTTGTTTGTTTGTTTCGTTTACAGTGGAAAATTGTAATTAGTATCTAGTTTATTTGAGAAGAAAGGTCACAGGGCAATCTGTTTCATTGAGATAAAGGGTGTGTGTGCATAAATATAAAAAATCATGTTTGTTATACAATTGACATTTACACATTTCATTGCAAATTAAGCACACATGAACAGCCAGCAATTTAATTTTTGGCAGTTTATAAATTCAAGTTTACAAATGTGTGCCGGTCAAATGGCTGAAAATTCTACAATTATTGCTATAATTATTTTGTCAAACTAATTTAAAAATATACTCATTACGCTTCATTTGATTCGGTGCATAGGTATTTATTATACATAGAGCATTTCAGTATTTATAGATAAGTATTTAATCTGTTGACTCTTTTCAGAGAAAAAGCAGTTTTGGAAAAGTGAATTCTTGAAACATTCATTCAATCATGACGCTCCATCCACTAGATCCCTTAACCTCGGATGAAATTTCCGCTGCCTCCCGGATAATTCGTGAACACCATCAAAGTGCCCATGGCTGGATTTTTAATTCAATTTTGCTCCAAGAACCACCAAAGAGTGAGCTTGCGCCTCTACTCCTTCTTGAAGATGAACAGGCTGTGCTCAATGCAGCTTTGCCAAGAAAGGCATTTGTCACGTTGATTGAAAAACTTTCCGGGACTGTATATGAGGTTGTCGTCAATTTGACAGACACTGTCGTAGAACGTTTTGAGAAAATGCCTCCAGGCCTGCAGCCAACTTTGTCACCGGAGGACTGCTTTGAATCTGAAAGAATTGCAAGAGAATCACCAGAGGTGAAAGATAGGTGCAAAAAGTTGGGGTTGGAAGATATGAGCTTGGTCACCGCAGACCCTTGGTAAGATTAAAAGATGCATGAATTTTAAAATGCTTTATGCTAATATGAAATTTTTGAAATTGCTCAAGTTAAAGGTAAAAATATATATGAATTTCTTTAGGTCTGTAGGATATAATGCAGAGCCAGAATTCGAAAATCGGAGGTTGGTTCAGCTATTCATGTACACACGGAATTTCGAGGGCGACAATCACTATGCTCATCCCTTACCTTTCGTCGTAGGTACGTTAAACCTATTGAAGTCACGAGCCTTTCAGTCTTACTTGTAAATCATGATACATAATTTTGTATAATTGCCGTCTTTATATAGTTGTGGATATCATAACCGGGGAAGTAATTTCCATCGAAGACCTTCCATGCCACACTGATTTTAAGGTGAAGCAAAACAATGAAGGAGTGCCAGTTCCAGCAACTCCAAACAATTACGATCCAGACCTCCTTCCCCCTGAATTCACGAGAAAGGATGTTAAGCTCCTAGAGGTAATTCAGCCTGAAGGTCCTAGCTTTACCATCAACGGAAATGAAATTCTCTGGCAAAAGTATAAAATTCGCGTGAGGTAAGCACATGATTATCGTATTTCGTAACTTTACAGCACAATAATTTTTAATGAGCACACTATTGTCGCAGTTAAATTGCCCATATGTTTTATGCATTTGAAGCCTAAAAGAATCGATTTTTGTCTTTAAAATTCTAGTTTTAACTATCGCGAAGGCTTAGTACTTCATAACGTACGATACGAGGATGGCAATAAAGTACGACCACTCTTTTATAGGATTTCATTAAGTGAAATGGTCGTTCCATATGGGGATCCTCGACCGCCTTATCACAGGAAATGTGTAAGAGCCAATATATACGTACTTACTTTTTATTATAAAAAGCTTTTGACACGCAATTCAAAAGAACATAATTATAACCCTATTTCATTTCAAATGTTCGTTTATTGTCAACTTATATCACACACGTCGTAATGTAATTAAGTATACAAAATCCTGTCATGTTTCCCTTAATTACTTGAATCAGCAATTAACCATTTTTTGCTTAGGCTTATGACTTGGGCGATTACGGCTTGGGTTTCTGTGCAAATTCATTGGCACTTGGTTGCGATTGTCTCGGAACCATAAAATATTTTGATGGAATTCTCAACAACCACGAAGGGGAGCCAGTCGCAATTAAAAATGCAGTATGGTTAGTGTCCCATTGTTTAATAAATTAGCAAAATGAAGTACGTGCTAGCTCAAAGGGGCAATAACAATTTCAATCTATAATTGATATATATTTTGAAATTTTAAAAGTTTGCATGAAGAGGACGTGGGTCTATTGCAAAAGCACACCGAGTACAGGACAAACAAAGCTGTTATGAGTCGGTCAAGACGCCTGGTATTGAGTTTTATTGCGACCGTCGTGAATTATGAATATGCTTTCTACTGGTATTTTTATCAAGATGGAACTATCGGATTTGAAGTGAAGGCAACTGGGGAGTTGAGTACTAATCTGTTGGCTGATGGCTCTGATACCAGAGGACATGGAACAATTATATTTCCCAATATTAATGGCCAATATCACCAGCACATATTTTGCATGCGGTTGGATCCTATGATCGATGGCCTGAATAATTCAGTCTCCGTAAGTGATGTGAAAGCATTGGAGCAAGGGTTTGGTTCTGCAGAGAACCCGTATGGTCAAGGATTCACTGCGGTGGAGACAACGCTTTCCAGTGCTAAAGCTTCTGTCACGGATGTCAAATCGGTAACAAATCGAACATGGCGAATTTCCAATCCATCCTCAATTCATCCATTTACTGGAAAGCCAGTGGGGTGGAAGCTTATTCCGAGTGGGGCAGCATTTCCGAGTTTGTTGGCTGGACCTGGCAGTTGGATTAGAAAGAGGGCTGGCTTTGCGACACATTCTTTATGGTAATGGCATAATTTGCATGAATTGCTTTCCTGGAGCATGGAGCATAAATGTAGATAGATGTTGATGATAAAATAATGCATTGCATACAATACTTGATTTTCAGGGTGACGAAGCAAAATGATGACCAATTGTTTGCTGGTGGACATTATATTAACCAAAGCAAAGGTGGCGAAGGAATCATTAAATGGGTGGAAGATAACGAAAACGTGGAGAATGAAGATATTGTCGTCTGGCATTCTTTTGGGGTAACACATATTCCAAGGTAAGTATTACATAACATGTGTATAAACAAAACTTCCGTTTCTTTTTAAAACGTTAACAAAATTTTGTGTTTGTTTTTGTTTAATATAGGGTTGAAGATTTTCCAGTGATGCCTATCGAGTAAGTTGAAATCAAACGATTGTAATTTATAAATACTGGGAAGAGGGAAAAAATGGAAGCTGTTTTTATATTCTAATAATTTGGTTCATTCCTATTTTCAACTTAAGGTCTACTGGTTTCACCCTCAAACCAAACAACTTTTTCCTTACAAATCCGGGTGTTGATGTACCCGCACCAAGGTCCAGCAAAAGTAAGCTCGCTGAGCTGTACTTGGGGTCTACAAAATGTCATTAAAAATTTGCACATTCACTATATGCATGCAATGAATATTATGAGCTTGATCACTGCTTTTATTAGCTGACAATGAATTTCATTTAGATTTCAAAATGGAAAGATATATAATACAGAAATGAAATTTAAAAAAAAAATTTAATCAATCAAAGAAATGTGGTAACTTTTCAAGTTTTTATTTGGCACTTTAGGATTGTCGATATATATAGTATCTAATTTTAAAATTCACCTTTATCTGTATACTACTACAATTAAAATATTTTGGATTGGGTTACAAATTGCAAGTTTACATAATAAAATGTATACAACTTTATGCATTTCGTCAAGTACAACAGCTTGCATCGTTAATAGCATCTTCCCCTGAACAGCAACTTTGCTCCTCATTCTCCTCTTTGCAAGCAATACTTTTCCCTCCTCGTCCACTACTGGTCTGATTCTTTTGGCACATAAACCTCTTTAGTTTGTCCAACGTTTTAAGGCACACAACGACACAGCATCCTCGTTTGTTGGTGGTTAGTGGCATTCTTCCACGGTTATTCTGATTGTGGTAATGATGACTGTTACCTCCTCCCAAAATTCTTTTAGGGTTAGAATGGTTGCATGATTTACATGCGCATAAAATGGTACGGGTGGTGTGACATTCTCCAGCGTTGGGCTTGGAACAACAGGATGGTGATGTCGTCGACATTGACACTGGTTCCGTAGTCGGTAGTACGTCCTGATTCTGAGAGTTGTCAGTAGTTAAATTAGAAGGTCGCTCTGGCTCCATGATTGGCGGTCGATTCTGGGTTAATGATAATTGAACATCAGCAAAAGGACTGGACGTTGTAAGCACGGGCGGGGATATCCCAACAGAATTTTCTGGAAGTAACGGTTGTTGTTGTTCATTTTGACTTGCCACAGGCAAAGGTGCAACTCCCAAATTTTCATCCATTACGTTGTTGTTCCAAGGTGGGAAATTCGAATTGGCAGGATTATTCGTAACTGCAATGTTCAACATTTGCTCAAGCTCTAAGATTTCGCTGGGATCCAGAAAGTTGTCAATGTTTGCCATTGAGGACTCCATTGGAGTATCCAATGGGGAAAATCCATTGCCATTGTTAGTCCCAGCAATGCTTGTGGAAACACCATTGTTACTGCTATTACTTTCTTTGATAAGCTCATCCAATGTCATAATTTTATTGTTCAACAGTTCCATTTGACTTCTTGAGAGAGGGATAAGTGCATAACCACCCAGCGAATTAAAATTCTGTTCACCCCCAGTTGATGTTGTCGGAAGAATGCTGTCAGTTGTTTTCATATCTGGAACAGAAATCACTTCAGGTAGTGCTGGAACAACCGTTCCACTTTCCCCTGATATTATTGTGGCGCTTGTTGAAGGCAAAACTGGTGGTAGTGGTGGTGGCGTTGGCTGAAATGTAAAGTCATTATCTTGTGGGGGAGATGGTTGCTGCAAAGGTGGTTCTGGGGTGGTGTCCATAATATTTTCAGACGAATCAATCGTATTCGTATCATTTGGATTTTCTTCAGTTTCTCCTTTTTCCTCTTTAGGAACATTTATATTCTGACTATTTGTGGTGTCATCATTAGCTGACTGACTATGTTTCCTGCCAATGTGACCTCTTAAGCTGTTTCGACTAGCAAATTTTCTTCCGCAGGTTCCACATTCATGATCCCGCTCTCCTGAATGTACTCTTCCATGAGTTTTTAGATGATGTTGAGCTGAAAAGGCCTTTCCACAACTACTGCATTGATAAGGTCTGAAAAGCATAAAATATTGATTTTGAAGGATATGTTCCTTTTAAGTAGAAGCTTTAATGACAATTTAGAGAAAAGGAAAAGATTATTGATCGATACCTTTCATTTGAATGCACCCTGCGATGTTTCTTAAGGTCAGACAACGTGGTAAATGACTTTTCGCACTCATTTTCATCACACTGTAA